>CAHIKZ030004834.1:1232500-1300000 GCA_903632075.3 Acanthosepion pharaonis
CTACAGCTGCACCGAGAGCATGGCACAAATAATAAAAAAGCACAATAGGAAAATTATCAACAAACCACACGAACAAATTAAACCCACGTGCAACTGCAGAATAAAGAACGAATGTCCCTTAAACGGAATTTGTTTGCAAAACAACGTAATATACCAAGCCACGATAAAATCACCAGATAATGAAGAAAAAGTATACATAGGAGTAACTGAAGGACCCTGGAAACAAAGAAATTATACACACAAAACATCTTTCACAAATAGTAAATATGCGAACAGTACAATGCTTTCTAAGTATATCTGGGAAACAAAACGCACATCACACCAAAAATATCTTGGAAGATAAGGAAAAAATCATCGGCCTACAACAACCAATCAAAAACTTGCAAACTTTGCTTGGAGGAAAAAATAGCTATCATTACTTTCCCAGACCAAAATAAATTATTAAATAAAATATCCGAGCTCATCTCAAAATGCAGGCATGAAAATAAATTTTTACTACGTAACCTAAAAAATGAAAAACGGAAAAAAATAAAATAAAAACAAATAAATATACTAATAATAAAAAAATAGAAATAAAAAATAAATAAAAACTATGTTTCTTAAAAACCGAAAACCGAAAATATACAAGTAAAATAAATTGACCTAAATTTATCCAAGTAAATAAATAAACAAACCAATCCCAAATAAAGATAATCAATTAAAATCTGTTCCCGCCAAAATAATAGCTAGAATGAACCACAACAATCAACCTCAAAATTGAACAAATAGCTTTAATTAAACTCTCAAACTAAAACAAAACTGTTAAATAAGTGATATAAACAAATTTTTACTACGTTAATAAATAAATAAATAAATAAAATAAGAAACAAAAAAATAAAAACAAGCAATATAATTTGACCCAAATAAATAAACAAACGGCTTCCGGTAAAATAACCGCCATAATAGAATACCCACAATGCACCACTAACCCGTATATATATAAATAGCCGAGAAAAATAACAGCATATGTGGCCTGACGATTGCATATAGCATGAAACAGACCGTCGCCTCTAAGTGTAGACTTCTATGTTCACTTTTATATATTTACACGCTCTATCTCTGATATTGAGCACTTTATTCCATAAATATAGCATACCTTAAGACTATATTTCTATATATATATATATATATATATATATATATATATAAAGAAAGAACATTAAGATATATAATCCGGTGTTCTTACAGATATTTTTATTTTGACAAAATAGTGCTCGATGTAAATTTACAGAGATTAATATTATAAATTAATTGATTTAAAATATGTTTTTTGTTACACAGTTCTAACCATGTTTCAAAAATGGAAGCTAAAAAGCCCTGAATTTAATTTTGTAATTAAATTAAAAGACATTAGTTCCATTTCATCCTCAAGCGAATTTTTTTGAAACATGGTTAGAACTGTAGCGAAAAAAACATATTTTAAATCAATTAATTTAAATATATATATATATATATATATATATATATATATATATATATATATATATATATGTGTGTGTAATAAAATGCTTGACGCTTGCGTTCAATCGTAACAAAGACAGACGTTACTCTGTGTTAACCTCAGTGCCTAATACTACCCTCAATAGCATAGAATTAATATCTTCTGGATAATTGCGGTCATACTACGTGCAGGGAAATCTCTACGATTTCTGACGCTGTTGCCCGGGTCGTTCTATTAATACATGTTCCAAGGCTGTCTATACCTGAGATGTGTTTGTTGTGTGGGGTCTGCAGGTAATAGAGGGAAGTCTGCAACATATCACACACATATTCAACGAGGACTGAATACGACAAAAACGGGTCAACTGGATTAAGTGGAAGATCCTCGAAAACATTTCCCTATAAGTTACGCTCGATAGTGACTTGTTTTCATGTGGCTTGAACAAACTTAGACCGGGAAAAAGGCTGAGCATAACGGAGTCAGATAATGTACAAGATCAGTTTTCTTTTATGTCACAATTGTTTCAGTAATTGTTCTAACAGAGTATACACTGTACCATGAAAGAGTTACTTCATCTTGCACAACACCTTGATGACAGTTTGGATCTATAGCCTTAGGTGGTCTTATTCTTATACCAACTTGATCTTTTTCTAGAAAAGGTAAGAGACCCGTGTGAACAGACAATCCGGCGTAGTCCAAGCTTCCTAAGTCTAGGTTGGATGAAGTAACCCATGTCGTGTCAGTGATCAAAGCCTTTGATGAGCGGCAGTTACGAAACCTCGTGGAATGCCATGTACGCTGGACGATGCAGGCAGGAACAGCACCTATGATGAATTCGAATTAGATGCTTGTAGGAATTCATCGTTTTTTGTTTTTTTTATCCTAGCTATTTGTTGTATTCTGACAGATTCTTTGAGAGTTGTGAACGGCATGAAACAGCAAGATACCATTGGTCTTACTTTGTTTTCAATCTGTCTTTCAAAGATGATAATTGATGTTTTGTATCGTTGTATAGCTGATGTGAAAATTCGATTAGAACAGTATACCAACTTCTTGAATGTTAAGCGATTCAATTAAAATAAAATTCTTTCATGTATTAATTCAAGATCACCTGCATACAAGATTAAGATATCTCGCTGTTTCATGCCGTTCTCAGTTCTCAAAAAATCTATCAGAATGCATTCGGTATTTACCCTAGCTTCTAATTCAGTTTTTACAATAAGCAATTCCGATTTTTCTCCTTTAAAAAACATAATTACTTAATGAAATAATTTTGACTTATTATTTTAAAAGACAACCTCCAGTTTCAAATACTACTTGTTTACATAGTCAAAATCAATTCATTCGTAAATTTCCCAGTGTATCATTGTTCGATGTGTTTGTATCAATTGCGAACGACCGTATTTTTGATGTCCTGTTGATATATATAATTTCTTCTATAACCTTATTAGTTCTCTGAAAGGAAGCCCTAAAACAGTTGCTACCTTGAAGAGAGGTGAGTGATGTGGGATGTCGCTGAAAAAAAAATAATAGCTTAGCTAAATGTGCTTTATTCTTCGATTGATAATCATTAGAAATTGCTGCCATATATGGTCTGGAACACCTTCTGTTTGCCTCGGGGTTCTTGATAGGCTCCAGAGGCGGATATGCAATATAATTGACCCTGATCTGGCATCTCGTCTACAGTCACTTTCTCACAGACGCGCCGTCGCATCTCTCTGTCTGTTTTACAAATACTTTCATGGCAATTGCTCCGAAGAGCTGCATACGCTGGTTCTCAGACTTCATGAATTCAAGCGCCCTACGAGGCTGGCATCCCGCTCTCACCCTTTCACTGTCGAAACTCCTAAATGTAGCCGTCTCTTCTACTCCAATAGCTTCATGTCTCTCACCTCTCGCCTGTGGAACTCCCTTATTCCAGTTTCCCTGAGAGTTATAATCTCCAGCTATTCAAATGTAATGTCAATCGAAATCTCCAGTTGCCTTGATCTATCCACTATCCTTCTCCTCATCCTTTCCTCTATCACTCCTATCTGATCTTGCTCCAAATTTTCTGTAACCCCTTGCGTCCTAGTGGCTTCCCGCCTTGCTTGGGGTGAAAGGCTTAAAAAAAATATATTGTCTGTCTACCATGGCCGAGTGCTTAAACTGTTCGCATTCTGAGTATGAGCCACAAGTTCAAATCTCGCCATGGTCGATTTGTCAAAAAAGAGACTTCCTGATGTTATCGGACTGGAGGTGTCGATCCCAGCTCGCTGCACCTTTGGAAAGTGCCTGAAAACCATACCACAGGTTGTGAGTAAAATTGAATAGACGGAACCCTTAGGGACCGTCCATAGCTGTGCTAACACGAAGTCACAAGGGCTTGAGCATGCTGGCCTTGTTCAAATAGCTAGATAATATGCTCTTTCCCAGAAACTCTAACTATGGTCTGCTCAGCATAGCCGTAGTATAAACCACAGGTGGGCTCCCTGGGTATTGAATAAACGCAAATGCGCCTGAGCAAGCGTCTACAATAGGGATTGGCTAGCCACCCTAGTAGAATTGTATCTTCGAATACACATGGCCAGTTATATCATGGTAGCCACAGTTAAACTGTCACAGATACACCACACCGTTTTCAAACTGCATAAATCTCTTCAACAACAATTACATATCCTCCTGAGACGGTTTGACGAGATCAAAGACATCATTATGTAGGTGATCTTGAATTAATGCATAAAATGATTTTATTTCAATGAATCGCTTAACATTGAAGAAGTTGACGTGTCGTGCTAATCGAATTTTCGTATCAGCCATACAGCGATACAAAGCATCAATTATCATCTTTGAAAAACAGATTGAAAACAAAGTAAGACCAATGTTATCTTGCTGTTTCATGCCGTTCTCAACTTTCAAAAAAATCTGTCAGAATGCAACCTGTATTCACCTAAGCTTTTGAGTCATTTTTAACAATAAGCAAATTCGGATCTTTCTTCTTTAAAAACATAATTAATGAAACAATTTTTACTTATTATTTTCAAAGACAACCATTCGTTTCAAATACTACTTGTTTACATGTTAAAAATTAATTTATTTGTCAATTTTCCCAGTGTATTATTTTTCGTGTTATGTAACGCATGTGTTTATAATCCACTGAAGCCAGACTGCTAGATTCAATTATAATGGGGATTCAAGTCACCGTTCTTCCAAGGAAGGCCACTAAGAACCAAAAGGCTACTGAGTATTAAAAAAATATATTAAGGGGGAGAGAGAGGACAATAAAAGGACAGGAATGAAGGCGATAGACATTGCATTTAAATTTTTGAAGATCAAAGTTGACTGGAAAACAAAAAGTTGGAAGAGGGTACCACAAACGAGAAGTCTGAGAGAAGAAACTATCAGCATAGAACTTACGGTTACATCTAGCCATTTCTGTAAAATGATGACACCTTGGCGCCATTCTAGTACAGCGCTTATTTTTATAAAGTCAGGGTACCATAGAAGAAAGCGATGTTTATTTTGGAATTAAAATATTTGACACAAGGCCAAAAGGGGGTGGATAGGGGAATTATAATGGTGATTCTGTCGTATCTTAAACTTAGCTAGCCTGACCCAAGCATACAACAGTATTCCTTACACCAAAATAACACATGCATATTTAACATTCTTACTACAGTCACCATAATGTCCCAACGTCTCTATGAACGTATAACTAGTCCCATATGTACAATTTGCCTATGGGGGTGGGGAATAAAATAACACATTTAAAAAAGTGAAACCCCATAGTGGAAAGATCTTCAGAACAATTATCTTTAAAATATTTATAGAAAAGGCACAGGGAAGTTACGTTACGGTGATGGGGAGGTGATTGAAGCTGAGATGCCACGTCAGGATCAATAACATTGCAGATTATTCTTTGGATCTTATCAAGAATCTCTAAATATATAGCAAGAGCGCCGGACCAGACGTAGCAGCAAAACTCAAAAAGATTTATAGTATTTTTTCTAAAATTTCATGTATGTTTTTTTTTTTTTTGGTTCTTGTCGTCATCTGCGTAACCATTTTGTACAACTTGAATTCACAGAATATACATAAAGGAAGAACGGAAACACATATTTTCGGTTGACTCTCATCAGAATTCGATGTTCGATAAATGTCTGATGTTCACATTGTGACAAGCAATGTTCGATATTCGAGTTCTTAATTATATTCGTTTAATATTCATATTCTTGAACTTCTCTTTTTATTGAATCTCGTGATTTTATCATCTCTGCTTGTCAACGGAAAAGTTGTGAAGAGACGATAAACAATTTAAAATGGAATTCCCACATTCACTTTTAGAGTTTCTTTATATTTCTGTTCTTTTAAAATGTTTTCTACTTATTTTCTGTTCATTTTTTTTCATTTCTGTTGAAGAGATGGTCTCAAAACACAGCTTTAACTGGCCAATAATTACAACAATATCCTGATTATGTTTTTATTAGCCAAAGTCGATTTTGTTCTCATTCCTATTCCTATTCACATTTATATTCTTTTATTCTCATTCTCTTATTCGTTCATTCTAATATCTTCTTTCTCGTGGTGATAAAAAACAAAGTATTCCGATGGAATCAGGGAAAACTAAACAAAAGGCATTTTTTTTAATTTCCGTTTTAATAACCAAAAATCTTGTTTTCTTCACATTCATCCTATTGTTAATTGATTGAGTTGGGGTAATCGATTTAATTTCTTTATTTCAATTATTTAAAAAAAAAGGAAGAAAATCTATTTTAAATATTGAAAAACTATTGGCCGAACATTTGAAATGTTATTTGCATTTTTGTTCTTGATAAAATCCAGAGACGGATATGCTATATAATTGGCCCTAATCTGGCATCTCGTCTGCAGTCGCTCTCTCACAGACATGCCGTCGCCTCCCTCTATCTTTTTTACAAATAACTGCTCCGAGGAGCTGCTTTCGCTGGTTCCCAAACTTCCTGAATTTAAGCGTTCTACTAGGCTGGCATCTCGCTCTTACTCTTTCACTGTCGAAACTGTTAAATGTAGCCGTCTCTTCTACTCCAATAGCTTCATATCTCGCACTTTTCGCCTGTGGAACTCTCTCCCCTTTTCTTGTTTCCCTGATAGCTATAATCTCCAACTATTCAAATGTAATGTCAATCGACGTCTCCAGATGCCTTGATCTATCCCCTATCCTTCTCTTCATCTTTTCCTCTATCACTCCTCTTTGATCTCGCTCCAATTCTCTGTAATCCCTTGCGTGCTTTCCGCCTTGCTTGGGTTGTGAAACGCTTAAAATATATATATATATATACCACATAAAGTGCTGGATTTTAATGAGGCAAAATAAGAAATAGTTTAAAGCGAAAAAACTGTTAACAGCAATAGAGTTTTGTCTCGATCAAACAAACTATTCTTATTTTTATCTTTGTAAGTGTTGAAACTTGACTAATGCATGGAATAATAATACAACACAAAATGTACTTAGAACAAAATGTATTGAAACAAGAAAGGGTACACAATATTTACATATAGTCTTTTGTATATTCCTGGGAAGACCGTTCCTGGAGAATGTGTTGACTTAGTCGCAGTCGGGCAGAGTCTCTGGATTGAATCTCTTGATTCCTCCCTCTCTTCCCGGTACCAACCATATTTATATGGTCGGTACTCCACTATGCAAATTAGGTGGATCCTACCACAACAGTAAGGGGATCGAAATCTTTTGCTGTTATTATCTCTTGCACTACTTCGATGTAAGTTTTGATATCTTTTTCAAATGATCCATGAAGCGTAAGGTCAGGCGTTATCGTGATTTGAAATTGTTGACTTTTTCATCCTTTTGTTTTTGGTGTACGGAACGTAATTTTTTATTTGTGCAATCGATTATTTTTATAACTTTTTGTGATTGGTCTGCCAAATTGAAGAAAAAGCTACCTTACATATAATCCTTGTATCCAGCAATGTCTGAGAGAAATGCTAATATTCTCCAACTTTCTCGATATTTTACCAAAATTTGATTGACTGTGGAGGAATGGACCAATGCGGTTTTTTGCAAAGGTACATGTGATATACTTCGGCGATCATATGTCTTTTCGATTCATGATCATCCTATGATATTCGACTGGAATTCGAACTCTTGAAATTCTCATTCCTCGTCCTTATTCATTTCACTACACATACATTTATGCTTACAGTACCTGTTTTAATTTAGATTAATTCATTTATATTTTACGGCTTATCAACCTTTTGTAGGTAATGCAAAGCTAGAAAATATTTCTTGATTGTAATTTTTTTTTTTTTTTTGAAGTGATAATGATTTATTAATACAAGTCTTATTAATTAACCCATAATTTGAAGGGAACAAAAGGTGGGTCCATACTTGTCTCTAGGGTATTTGGGCAAAAATAAATATAACGAAACCGAATTTTCATTTCCAAGCAGTTATCTATTACACCACCCACACACCCGAACTAACAACACCCAAGCGGTCATTCATACAGTCTCAAACTTACCTTCGGTGATCGGACGAGAATGTTTCAGTGTTATATGGCCGTAAGCTATCAATAAATTTTAAATAGTATTTCCTTCACTATTTACATTATTCGGACTATTGTTCTCACCATTGTCGCCATATTTATTACAACATTTCGGCCGTTGTACGCTCCGGACTTCTTCAGGTGGTTGAAATATCGAACTGAACCCTTTATTTCACTCACTGGGGTAGACTGTTCTTGTTCCACCTGCCATGTCTACTGGATGCCAGTTGTCAGTTATCTCCTGTTAATTCCCCTCTCTAAGTTCTCCATTGCTTTAACCTGGTATTGAACTCACACTCTTTGGGTTCTGTTACTGGATCTAACTACTGCCTTCATCCACTGTTCCACGTGTCCTTGAGGACATCTGTGTATGAATTTCTGGGTATTATAAACTTAATGTCTGTAGTAATCATTTTTTACCACTGCTCTCATTTTACCTTACCTGTTCTTTACATGCTTTTACGAGAGCTCATATTGCAATTTTTGTTGTTGTTATCGCTTTTCTTTGGCACTCCAGCAATGCAGACTAGAAATGAAGAAAAGACATCAAGCCACATTTAAACTCACGCCCCTTTTAATCAAATCAAATCCGCTAAAGCAACTTTTACGATGTGCAAACCAAATCTGTATATTTTTTATCATTCAGAGCCATGTTTGCGACCATTTTTACTCATAGAATTAATAGAAGAATTGTATTTGTTTTTGTACTTTTCCTTCATGTAATTAAGAACTTGCCAGAAGGTTGGTAGAATACAGTTTTCAAAATGACGACTATCTTGTCCAATAAAGTTAATGTCAAATAAATTTAAATTGACTTTATTAATCTAGCTTTTCTCGTTACTCACTAATATATTTGGAACTGCTATTTTTACTTACAAAGATCCATTTGGATTTGTGTATAACCTAAGGGGATTATCAGTGCGAAAAGGGAAATTAAATTCCTAATCTGGTCTGAGGTATTCGCTTTCGCACGAATTCTGTTATGAAGTACATGAATCCATCTACCCCCACCCCACCCGGTGCAATCTAACAATTCAAAGTGGACGAATAAAAAATGATGTAAAAGGCATCAGGAAGCCAGTTCAAGCATCATTCCCCAAAAAAGTCATGGCAATTTACAGATAATAAAGAAAAAAAGTCCCAGCTTATGGCAGCACAGAACCAAACAGAAAATCTGAGTATTGTACCTGTCTCACGGGGGAAATTTACCTGTCCGCCTTGAAATTCAAATTTTGACTGACAATATATAAAATTATAATTAGTAATAATTAAAATGTTGTTGTTTTTTTAATGAAATTTTAACGTGGTAAGAATTTGAAATTTATAATTTGCATTTGCTTTGTAAGATATAAACATAAAATATTCTTTCAGTCTTCTGATCAGGAGATAGGAGGTTTTGATGAGCGTCGAAGCACCTCTTAATTGCTGTCGTTCCCAGGTCTACCCTAAACCGGGGTAGTAGCACCTGTTAGGGTCCCAGCTGTGGGCAAATAGTTAACACCCAAACAATAATCAAAACACTAAGAAAGTATAAAAATACATACGGTGATGAATACACACTTACTTCAACCATCACTGGATGTCCGAAATATTTTAACTAGCATCGAATGAACTCAAAATTGTAGCTTATGAGAATAACTTGGAAAGAATTTAACTACTGCTCCCTTACTCCTAAATATAATTAGCCAGAATTGAGAGCAAAAAAATATAACGAAGCCCTAAAGGAATATAATCCTTTCAGGAGTAATGATCTTTGAGACTAACTTATTAATCATTATACCACAGCGAATCATAACTTCTGTTAAGAAAGTACGTGTTCTCGGAAGACCATAGATATCATTGTAGGGATATAAACAGCGATTTCGTTGAGATAGTCACGATGGTTAGGTGACAGCAGTAGAGTGACGAAGGACAGTTGCGATGTAGAGCCCAGAAATGAATGAAGTCTCTCGATCATAGCGGTAGGTCTGGCAGGGAAAAAAACACGACATAAGCAGGTTCATAAAAAAAACCACCGTAAGTCCAGTTTTCCTTTCGGGATATATTACAAGTAAAGTTACGCTTTTCCACACCGATTGTTGTCGCATATCTGTTATAATTTATCTGCGTGGAACACGTGTATATATCTAATTTCTTGTATGACGTAGCATTATAAAACTCTCTATGACAACTAAGAATGTGTATCATTCTTTTTCTATTCAGTTCTTCCGTTATGCCCGTGAGATACGGTGTTATTATATCATGGATATAATAATGTCCACAACGGAGATATTCAAATGGGAGGATATTTTTTTCTTCTATGGCAACCTACCGTTATAACATATTACTTAATATTACATGTTATTAATTGTTGGCTCATTAACGGATGTGTAGCGATATCAGCTGTCATGATAAGGACCCCTCTGCAAGGCGTCACAAAAATCGCATTGACAGTTATCTATCTTGACAAAGACGTTCAGCTTGATGTAGTGGACCTCCCAAGAATAGCGTCAAACGATCCTGACAAAAAAGGTCACTGAGTAAAAATACATCTGAAATTCTTGATGAATTATTTTTTAGATAAAGCTGACAAGAAAAAGAACGATGTTCTCTATAAGACAGTGGTTCCTAGGAGCAAAACATATATCGGACGGAGGGGGACGCAAAAGGGAAGACAACCTCGTTAGACTGTTCACGTCGCCTTATCTCCTTTCATCTCGGCCTCGATCGTCTACAGGAGAAGGTTATAACCAGAATAAAATTCGCCCCCTGCTACAAAAGATGTCTCATTGTATTAATGTCAGTTTCTGTATTTGTTTCTTAGAAAGTTTTATAGAATGAGTAAACATGCCTGTTGAAAACCCAATGTACTTCTGGGAAGAAAAAGAACCTATCAAGTATATGATAGAGTGTTGGAAATTGAGATTTGTGGGACAATATTAGGAAAATCTTTGAAGTGTTTTAAACTTTACTGGGGTCTATAGGCTTCAGGTAATCAGTCTGGTGGCGTACGTCATTTAAAAGCCGTAAGAAAAATTTCAGAAACTAAAAATGTCCAACAGAAATTACAAGAAGTATCTGTTAGCGTTTCCTTATTTGTTTTTCTTTTCTTGTTCGACACGGAAAACATCGTTTTGAACAAGATGTTCACTGTTGATCAGAAATAGATTCATTATAGAAATCCAAAAGAGGAAATCCAGTTCTTAGTCTAGAACAGACATTGACACACCAATATCAGCAGAATATCAGCAGAATCATCATCATCATCATCAAAATTTATCATCATCATCATCTATTTCGTTTCTTTTTCTTCTTCTACGTAGCATGAGCAATCATGTCTCACCACAATATCCTCTCCTTTGCTGCCATTAGCAATGTTTATCTTCTTACCAAGCCTTCCACTCCCTGCACTGCCATTCATTCACAGAAGCTCCTCGGATAGGTAAACAATTACCTACCCATGTTCCTGTAAGTGTCAGGTTCTCCAAGTCCTTCTTCTTTGTTATGTATTCTAGGAATTTCAGTTGTCTCTTTCTCGTTCTGGGTATGTAGTTTTGGTTTCCATTTTCCTTTAGACTTCTTTTTTGCATATGTGCTTCGTCCATGCAATTCTCAGCATCCTACTGTAGTACTACATTTCTGTCACCTCTATTTTTTCTTTTCGTCCGTGAAAAGAGTTGTCCAGTATTTCCTACCATACCAAAAGGATTGTTATTGCATAAGAATTCAACACTCTTTTCTTTGTTTCTAATAAAAGTTTCTGTATGTTTGTACTTTATTTTACCTTTTCGAATCCATCTGTTGCTAATCCAATGCGTGTTCGGAATTTAGGTGCCATATTTTTTATCTTCGGTTAAAACATTTCCCAGAGGAGGAAAGTCATTATCTGTATTTTTACTTGGATTAAAAAGGAATTCATTAATAGAAACGGTCGAAAAGTAAACATTGTTACTTTGCAATGCTAGACGAAGCAGCAGCTGTCTTGGTAGAATTACGAATTTTAAAATAAACTCGGCTTTTGAAGGATTTTTTAGCTGTGATTCTTTGGGAAAACGACAGCGACTTTTTTCTATTTACAGAGGCGATGTAACAAACTATCTTAGATAGATAGATAGATAGATAGATAGATAGATAGATAGATAGATAGATGAACAGAGTGAGATAGATAGATAGATAGATAGATAGATAGATAGATAGATAGATAGATAGATATGAACAGAGTGAGATAGATAGATAGATAGATAGATAGATAGATAGATAGATAATGAATTGATAGATAGATATGAACAGAGTGAGATAGATAGATAGATAGATAGATAATGAATTGATAGATAGATATGAACAGAGTGAGATAGATAGATAGATAGATAGATAGATAGATAGATAGATAGATAGATAGATAGATAGATAGATAGATAATGAATTGATAGATAGATATGAACAGAGTGACATAGATAGATAGATAATGAATTGATAGATAGATATGAACAGAGTGACATAGATAGATAGATAGATAGATAGATAGATAGATAGATAGATAGATAGATAGATAATGAATTGATAGATAGATATGAAGATAGATAGATAATGAATTGATAGATAGATATGAACATAGATAGATAGATAGATAATGAATTGATAGATATGAACATAGATAGATAATGAATTGATAGATAGATATGAACATAGATAATGAATTGATAGATAGATGTGAACATAGATAGATAGATAGATAGATAGATAGATAGATAGATAGATAGATAGATATGAACATAGATAGATAGATAGATAGAAACAGACTGAGAGAGATATTATAATAATAGTAATTATCACTTCTATTACATTTGGGAAAATGATGGTTTCAGCTAAAAATTAAAAAAACAAAACATTCAGTATTTTTGCTGTCATTCCCTGAATGCTAAATGACTCCTACTGAATGTTCCATGCTCCAATAACAACGGTATAATCTTAATCAAAATCCATTCACCGGTGCCAATATTCCTCCATTAAGCCCCTCCAACATATTCTGTGAACAGCTGCACCGAATATTAGATTTCCCTTTTAGTAGGATTTTCTCAATCTCCTTCCATTATCATCTTATTTATTGTCTCTCTCTTTCTCTTATTGATTTTCTCTCTCTTACTCTTCTTTTCTTTATCTTCTTTTTCAGATTTCCTTCTTCTTTTTTCCCTGCTTTGCTTCGACTTTTCTTCTTACCTTTTCTTTTTCTTCTTTTCTTCGTTATTTTATCTTTTGTTTTGTTTACTTGCATTTATTTGTTATAACTTTTACATGATGAATTCTTTCTTTCTTCTTACCTTTCATCCCCCTCTCTCTCTCTCTATCTCTCTCTTTCTCTCTCTCTCTCTCTCTCTCTCTCTCTCTCTTGTTATATAAACTAGATCTCAAAATTCAAGATCATTTAATATTTTATATTTACAAAGACAGCTTGAGATACAAATTCGAAAACGTTTATCAACGAAAGCATAAAATATCAATTTATGAATCCATCATCAATTTCTCAAAGATACTTTTCATTTCTTTTATGTCAAAAGAAATCAGAACTCAGAAAATCAGTTAATATCAAATTTCAAATTATTATTATTATTTCCTTTGTTTTCTCTTGTATACATATATTTCATTCCGGGTCCCCAACCAGAGACCGAAAGTCAGAAATGACTTCTTAATATTTTCCATTGATCATTTTTGAAAAAAAAAATGACCGCGCACATATTACATAGATAAGTGTCTTTACAATGTGTGAGGTGTACAGACCTAAGGTTAGAATTGGCATGATGACATTTTCCACTGAGCAATTTAACAAAAAAACAAAAAACACACGGTTGGCTTTGATTGTTCTGTCAGTGTGTATTGTGTAGTCCCATAGAATTGTAACAGGTCCTATCTCCGTAACCGGGTCTGGGTGGTGTTCATACCAATTTCTTTCAGTTTCCTTCCCGTAGAATTTGCATATTTTCCAGTGCATATTATTATTATTATTATTATTATTGTTATTATTGAGTGAAGTTAATGTACAAAGTGACGCTAGTGTAAGCCGAATCTACCCACCATGATACCCAGTCTGATAAGGTTTTATTAGACACACGCATCACACCCAAATGTACACAATATGGCGTGAAAAGTAGCGCCTAATATTGCAGGTGAAACCCAACCAAAAAAAAAAAAAAAAACCCTCGCTACTCTATCGGTGTCTTTTCCGTATTTCCAGAGGAGCCGATTCCATGGACACGGTTCATTGCGAAGAAGAGAGAACTCATCCTGGGGCTCTCGGTGACGGCTCCGGGCTCGTTTGTGTCACGGTGGTTACGCCTAAGAAGCGATGAGACGCCACCGACCTCGATGAAAGCAGCGTTGCCACCTCCGGGCAGTGTCCGAGTCCGGATTCGGGAATATTAACCTCATTCCTCAGTTGGTCTCCACCTGAAGATGTCCCCAAGTATCTAGTTGTGATTCCTAAGTTGTGTTGAGTGCTTCATCTTTTAAACAACCCTCCTGACACCTGTTCCGCACTACTCCCGCTCATGAACAGAGATGAATACTATGTTTGTTTGTCTTTTTTCTAGAGGCGTATCAACCCCTAATGGGTCATTTAATACTGAAATTTAAGCATTAGTAATTTCTTTTCCAAAAATGTATTGCTGGTAATTTTTACTGTGAAAATATATTTTTATACTTTCATAGTGCTTTGATCACAGTTTGGGAGTTAACTATTTGCCCATACCTGGGACCCTAACAGGTGCTACCACCCCGGGTCAGGGTGAATCTGGAAACAAAAGCAATTAAGAGGCAGTTCCATACCCTTCAGAAACTTGTAGTTTATTGTCATACTCAGGATACATAAAGTATTTAAAAATATCAACCAATTATTTAAAATTGAAAAAAATAATAAATTAAAACTTCAATTATAACATTGTCTATTTACATTTGGCATCTATTGCCAGTAATATTTACAATACGTGTACACTGTAATTATTCAGAAATACACATTTATTAGTATTAGTACTACCAGTAATATGTAGAGTATATGTAGACTGTAATTACTAAGAAATACACATATTTTTCCACAGAAATTTTAACTGTACCTTTTTTCCATACTTATTTTCTTGTAATTTTATTTATTTCAAAAATTAAAAGATAGCATTGTAGTTGTAGGTGACCCAGCCACCCTTGTCTCCTGGCAACCAAAATTTTTAGACCTAGTCCAGTACTGGATCAAATTGTGCTGATTGCAGATTCAGAAAGAAAACTGAAAGAACTATTAGATAAGCCTGTCAAGGAAAGAAAAGACTGACGTTTTAATTCTAACAAAATAGAATGCATAGTGGTAAGCAAAAGGGGACAACTTAAAAAGTGAATTACACATTGGGGATGTCAAAATTAAACAAATGTAGAAATTCAACTATCTGGGCAGCGTAAATAGAGAAGTTACGACAGAGATTCAAATGTATATGAGAATATTGAAATATGACATTGAGATTGCTAATAATAATTTTTAATTTTTTATACTATGAAAATATATTGCTGGTATTTTTACTATGAAAATATATTATTATACTTTCATAGTGTTTTGACTCCAGTTTTGGGTTTAACTATTTTCCCATAGCTGGGACCCTAAGTATTGCTACCACCTTGAGATAGATGAATGAGGGCACAGTATCAATTAAGAGTTGGTCTCAGGCTCCTCAGAACCTCTCGATCAGATTTTGTCATGACGAGATAGTATGTCAGAATCTAGACAAAAATGAGATATTCAGAAAACTGACAAGGAAATCAGTACTACTGATCGTGATATTTACTTTAGCCAACACAAGATCCACATTACATCAACTCCTAAATTGAAACATCGAAGCGGTTTCGTTTTGACAACTGACAAGGAAATTTGTAGTACCGAACGGGACATTTACTGTAGTCCATCATAATTCACCAAGAACAAATACACCGCGCATCAACTCCTAAAGGAATATAACTAACTATTTAACGTCAGACAACTGACAAGGATATCTGTGGTAGTGAACAGGATATTTACTGTTGTCCATCTTAATTCACCAAGACAAGATACACAGTGCGTCAACTCTTAAAGGGCCATATCTTATTGATTAAGGTGAGAAAACTGACAAGAATACCTGTGGTAGTGAACAGGATACTATTGTAGCTCATCTTAATTTACGAAGACAAAACCAAAACAAAGTTAGTTGTTGTTTTTGTACACCAAATATTTTTCTTGAAGACTTCAAAACATTCCAGTCTTTAGTTCTTTTTTTCAAAGATTTTTTGGTCATTCCTAGTGATCCAGTTATTACTGGTACTGCCATCACACTAATTGTTATCGTCACCTCTCTATTATTGTTCTGATATCTCTTCTTCGGATCCGCGTCTTGTCTTTCACTTTCTTTCTTTTTTTTTCTGTTTCTTTCTTTCTCGAAACTTCATCTTTATTATTCGAAGATTTTTTTTTTTTCTTGTTTCTTTTTCTTTACTTTTCCTTCTTTTTCTTTTAATCACGCGTTGGTTTTTCTTCATCTTTTAGTTGGCTTCCTATCAATCATTTTCATCTGTTTGTCTTCCTTTAACTGTTACCCCTTTTTTTATCTAAAAAAATGTTTCAAATACATAAAGTCCCATCGGCTATTATAAAAGCAAAAAGCACAAACAACTAAATTAGAAAATTGCGAAATTTAAACAGAATTACTAATCCGGTGTAATTAGAGAAACTAGAGTAAAACAAATGTTAATAACACTTGAAATTGGGAAGGAGGAAGAAGCATCACCTATGGCACATATTTAACGAACCGACCTAAAGGTAGCTTAATGAAGGATACGATTTAAGCGTAGGGAACACTTTTGATTACTTGCCAGAAACTATACGGTAGAAGAAAAGGGAAAAAAAAAACTTTTCAGATTTTAAGTGCATCCATTATATTTAGACCAAAAGAAAGATTTTTTAAAATCATTTCACCCCGAGCAAGGCAATAAAGCCACTAGGACGCAAGAGGTTACTGAGTGTTGGAAAATATGAGAAAAACAACAATTAAGGAGGGAGGACCTTAAAAGATTAAGAATTAAGAAAATAACGATTGATAAAGCAAGTGGCGTTTTAACACAGAATTTCATTTCAAACGTGACTGAAATTTTAAAAATATATATACGTCTTCTGAACGGTGACATTGCATTACATCTATCTTCATGATTGGTGTGTGGATTATGAATTAAAAAGACATTTATGATCTCCTACCTTGGAGTAGATTTTAGAGGGATTTTTATTAGTTCTATCCCTGTAATTAATAATCGATAATAAGTAATAATCGATAATAAGTATTTATGGTTGGAAAAGTTAGGTAAATAACGCATGAGATTTGACCAAATACTTACTTCCTTGCTGTCTTCCTCGTTAAATTATCGTGGTAATTAAATAATGACATCTCCTGCCGAGATACGTGAGGATGAGACCGACGCATGTAGCTATAATTTAAGATCAGTTTGCTAATACTATGTTAGTAAAGATTACGTTAGATCTCACTAAACTAAACTATAATTTTAAACGCTATGACTTTTCCTTACGAATTAGTGGTTTACAAAGAATTCAGAAAACCGTGAAACTTTGAGAAAGATGCTAGTAAGAAATTCAGTGTAATCCCTATTAAAAAAATCGGGCAAGAGAAATGCAGAAAACGCTTGTCTTCTTACAACCGTCGGAAGAAGATAACATGTCTGATCGTTAGTTAGAAGAACAACCAAAGATACCGGCTAGAAAATGGAGATATAAAACTGAAATGACTAGAGAAGTTCTACTATATGTATATTGTAATATTAAACGATGGAAAAATTGGCACAGGAATTTGAAGGCACCTTGAAATAGCAAATGATGCCTTCAAAAAGCGAAACCAATTATTAAGAAACAGTAAATTTTCATTAGAAACAAAGAAAAGAGTGCTGAACTGCTACATAATACCAATCCTCCTACACGTTTATGCAAATTAATTGAAACAACCGCTCTAGTTACTTTTCTTTCTCCTCACGGTCAGTTTTAGACTCACTGGAGAGAAAGGGTGTAATAGATTTCTATTTTTCCTCACATTAGGTCATTTACAGTGGTATACGGAAATATGGATCTATTTTCGAGGTGTATGAGGAAATTTCTTCGGCCTTGAAAAATATTGCGTCATCCGTGATTGCATCAAATTTTTATCCCACCCAGACACTGTCGATTAGTCATCCTAATCATCACTATTGTCTCGACTGTCGATTAGTCATCCATTGTCTGCGATGGACGTTACTCCAAGGAAGTGTTCGAAAATTGTAACACTGCACAAACACACTGGTAAGCCTTACCAGTGAGCAAATCGAAGTACTATCGACACGGAATCTCTCCTGATTTAAATCCAATCGAGAATCTGTGGTTAATCCACAAATAATGATTTCGTGGAATGAACATACGAAATATTAGCTGTGCACTGGGTCATGTTTCATTGGAAAATACGAAAAAAAGTAAATAATAACGGAATTACTCGTTTTTATTCAATTAATTTGCACAAGGGTGTATATAGCAGTGAAGGCTGGACAATCTCCTTATAGTTGAAGAAACATGAGGCAAAAGGAATGTGGTTATTCCAAAGGATGTTGAGAATGCCATAGATTGAACATGTGAGCAACGACGAAGTTTGAAGAGAAAACGATACTTGTAATTAAAATCGAAAAGTGAAAATTGTAATTTTTGGAACACATAATGAGAAAAGAAGACTTAGTGAATTTGACACACACAGGACATATTCAAAATAAGTGTAGCAAAGAAAATCATGAGCAAACTACCTAATGGGACTTGTGGAAGTGGATAGCAGGACATGAAATGAGGGAAGTTACTGAATGACAAAACTGCTTAAAATTACAAAGGATGGGAAGATGCGATAAGTTACGTTCACGCCATTGTTATTAAATATGCAATGGAAATCAGTTCATGGACACAGAATTAGAAGAGGTTACGCTATAAGTTTTGAGTTTTCATATATTTTTGATCATTGCCTTCACATATGAAATAGAAAAAATTTAATAGAAAAATATTCGTAGATCTGATGATTGAAGAAAAAGAAAATTTTTGTTCAAAAGGAGGGCTAAAAGTAATACAAAAGCAGATATGGCAGGGAAGGAACTGACAGAGCCTAGAAACTGTGCAAAAGACTTTGTTTCGACCATGTGAAGAAATGATCTCAGTACAACCACAGCCTAGAACTTGGAACGATCCCACAGAACATTTTAAATATATAAAATACTGGAAACCCAAAGAAATAAGATTTCAATTATAAGTTCTGGCTTGCTCCTGTCTTTTGCATTCAGAAATTTTCTACAAATGGGATCAGTTAATTAGAAGGTTTGGTTCAAAATTAATTAAATTCTACGATAAGCACATGGCTGGAGAATCTTTATGACTGAAATAATAAAGACGAAGATAATGGTCGAATAATATATAATTTCAAAGGTACTGAAAAATAGATATTTAAAACTGTCAAATTAAAAGGGAAAACGTTTTCGTTGTGATTTCGTTAGATAAGAGACTTTTTTAAATGGTGCATTTAAATTTTGTTTAGAGCATAATATATAATTTATTAAATGTATTAATGCGTTCGTTGAGAGAGAAAAATGTTCCTCATTAAATTTTTTAAGCATTTATACAGTAATTAATTAATATAACAATCTGAATATAATTGGAAGATTTTCCTTTTAAAAAACGGAAGCATTAATGTCCTTTCTTTATCTCCAGTGTTTCAAGAAAAAAATAAAACAGAGAAAAGAGATAATCGCTAAGAATGGTTCTTGGTAAGCTTTAGAAATAATAACAAACCATTAAATTGTTTCCTCACTAAAAGACATGTGACAACATCTTTTCACGCAACATGACAGGCCCTGATATTTTCACAAAGAGTATAAAAAATATTTTCTGGAAGGATGACGTCAATAAACATGTTAAAATGGAAGGAAAAATTAGAACAGAAAGGGAGACAATTATTTAAGAAGGGAGATAAAATAGCGTAATAAAAGGAATGGAAGTAAAGTGGTTGGTTATAAAAGTAGTCAGAGATAAAAAAAAAAAAAAGAAAAAAGAAAGAAAAGAAAGGTTACAAAAATCGATATTCCCCCTAGTAAAGTCTTCAACTGATACAGTGAGACGATTCTGAGAGAATTAGGTTTTCTCAGGATTTATTATTGATGCCCATAATCTAAACAACGTAAGATATCGTAAATGACGGTGTTTGATGGCAGACAGAAAAAGGAACCCACAAGAACACCCACAGAAGAAGGTAAAGGAAAGAAAATGACTAAACATCAATCGCAAGAAGACAGAATGCATGGCTGTTAGCAAAAGGAACAGCCTGATATGCAAATTAAAAATTGGAGATACCATAATCGAACAAGTATAACAATTTAAATATCTGGGAAGTGCTTTAACATGGGACGGAAAGTGCCACCCTAAAAGCGAATAGGGATAGCGAAAGATGCCTTCAAAAAACTAAGCAAAATTTTAAGAAACAGAAATTCGTTAGAAACAAAGAAAAGAGCACTGAAATGTTAAATAATATCATTTCTCTTATACGACAGTAAATGCTGGACAATCTCCTAACAGATGAAGAGATTTGAAGCAACAGAAATATTGTTCTGCAGGAGGATGCTGAGAACATGTGAGTAACGACGACAAAATGGACATGTATACATTAAGAAGAGACAGTTGAAATTTCATTGGGTACATAATGAGGAAAGTGGGCTTCGAAAATGTGATACTCACAGGACAGATTCAGGGCAAGATGGACATAGTGAAACGACGCCTAACCTACATAGTGAGTTATTTGCCAACCCCCCCCAACTTCTGCTTTACAAGCCGCATATGGCGAGTCTCTCGCTGCTCTGTTGCTACTTCCATTGAAAGTGCCCGGACATGCTACATTTCTTGGTTTCGTCTGTTCTAAGCTTCACAACTATGACCAACCATACCACTTACATAGTATCAAAGCAGCCACATTCCCTCCGTATGCCATCGGTGAGAAGCAAGTTTCACTCGAATAGCTTCTTCCCGCGAACCACTGCTATGTGAAACAGAATCCCAAGAGGTGTTTTCCCCGATCACTACAGTCTTAACCTGTTCAAATCTAGAGTTAACTGTAATCTCCCACGCTTGTCGATATAAACTTCCCCTTAAAGTACTCATCTACCTCGAGCGGCGCCAGTGGGGGCTTGTACAGGATTAATATTAATGTAAAAAACATCAGCCATCATGACCGGATATGTTCATAGGGTCCCAGCACAATTGAGTGCCTGACCAGTTCATTCAATATAAAATGAAAAGCTGGAGGGATGTTCATTCATGCGTGCATTTGTCAGAGCCCATGCCTCTCCACAACCGATGTCCTCCAATTGGAAGGCCGCCTTGTTCCGCAGAAACATAGTTCACTAACAATCGTCTTATGGTTGTAGAATGAAGTGTGATGGATGCCAGACTCACGTCTATAATAGACTCCTGCTGTAGACTACTGTATCGCGTGTTCGTCTCGTGAAATCCTTGCGATTAGCGAATAAACTTGCCCAGTATTATATTAGATACCTCCACTTGCTCGCTGAAAAAAAGCAGCAGATCATGATGAAAAATGGCCCAAACTTGAGAAAAACAAAGTTTTATCGTCAAAATATTTGTTATTATTAAGAAGAAAGAACAAGGTATTTTTTTATTATTTTATTAAATTTTTTAATCCTTTCTAGCACTTTCGAAATTTGGGTTAATTTTTTTTTTTTATGTCAGCGGTTGACGTAATATTTACGATTAGTGCCCTTTTTTCAACACATTGATCTGAAAAATCTTGGAAAAATTGTTTAATTCTCAGATTTTAATAAAACTTTCAGGATTAATTCACAAATGAATTAAATTATTTTCGAATTCTTTTTTAGAAAATCGTGGTAAAAATATTTTTTTACATATGTTATCGTCACTCCCATTTACTTAATTTCATGAAATTTCCGAGAAATTAAATTGCAATCTCAAAATGTGTTTGTTAGTTAAAAGCAGGACTCCTTGGAGAATCTAAATTATCAGTTTTTGTTTTTTGTATTTCAAACAGGACCCCCACCCCAATTAATGAAAATCTTCTCTGAATCGTAAAATAAAAAATGCATTAAAACTATGATATTATTTAATTAGAAAAACTTTTATAAATAATATTTATTAAGGACACTATTGTCTTAAGAAAAAAAATTCGATGAATAATGAATTTTTAAAAGAATTGTTTGAATTTTTTAAAAATTTTAATTATAATAATTTATAAAATTATAAATCGTTTAAAATTTTGCATACCTTCACTCCGGTTAAATGATATTGTTGTTAAGTGAAAATTATATTTACGAATCAAAAATTCAAAAGCTCCATAATAGTCGTTTTCCCACCAATATTTTTTTTTTAATTAATTTTTTTATGTATACAAAATATTACGTAACTTGCCTCTTTTTGAAAGTATGTTCGGCCATACATGAAATAATCTGAAAATAAGAGCGTTGACTATAGTAAATTTAAATTCAACATTTCTAAAATTAGATTAAGGAGAATATTTTCCAACATATTTAATATTACAGTGTACTTAAAAATTATATAAAAATTATATAAAAAATGGGCTCCCACGTCATTTTATTATTTATGATTTAACAGATAATGTCTTCGTAGAACAATAAATAAGACTGTCAACACCTTATCAATGCCTGTTAAGTGATCTACGAGTGACAAGCGACAAGGTCAAGCGTGTAATGGCCGCTACTGTTTGTTTTAAAATCCATTTCTCTCTTATTTTAAAGGTAAATAATATTTTTTTCAAATCAGGTTAATTATACTTTAAATCAGCTAATATTCCTCAAATAAAGTGTCAGAAAATTATAAATAGTACATTTTATTTATGAAGATTTTTAAATAGAGAATTAAGTTTTGTTTATAAAAGCGTCAAAAACGACCGACATTTAGCGATTTTTTTATCAATTTTATGATAGAAACCAAAAAGTTGAGATTTCAATCAATATAATTTCTATTTGAAATGCACAAGAGTTAAATGGAAATAGTAAATGTAATCATTCAGCTTTCAATTAAAGCTAAAATGAATGGTTCAAGAATGCTTTTTCATATTTTAAAATTCATTTTAAACCTTAAGAATCGAAAATGAGTAGAGGTACCTATATTATATCACCTCACTGAAAAGTTTCAGAAGATAAATTCTAATTGCTGACAAAAATATTTCCTGTCTTCTTACAATAGATCTTTACTCCTTTCTTCTCTCTTTCCTTTACAGCCTTCTGTAGGAGATCCTGTACCATTCTTTCATTCTCTGCTATCAACACTGTGTCATTTGTATATCTAATTTTGTTAAGATTTTGGCCGCCAATAATGAATCCTGGTAGGAATACTAATTCTTCGAGAATCACATCACTCTAAAATTTGAATGTCTGGTGAGAATATAAACCCTTGTCTTATAGCCGTGTCTAGTTTTGTTTTAACTGTTAGCTTAGTTTTAGCAAAATAAAAGTATGGAGATATATAAATATCTCCCGAATTTTACTTTGAGTATCTTTTGAAAAACAATTCCTCCAAACAATTTCCAATCTGACCTGGATTAAAATAAAAAGAATGCTTTCTATATCCTGGTCTAAGTTTTCTCGAGTTGTTTTTCTATGTAGTTCCAGAACAATTTGACAAGCAGATGGTAGTGACGTCCGATTATTGTTGGTTACTGTCAGATTCATTTCCCCCAAAAATACAACTCACTATTTTTACTAATGTTATTTTTTACTCTTCCTGTCCATATTACTATTTCCCCTACAGAAGACCGGTATCAAGTGCCTCATAATGTCTTATTTTCCCCTCTCTACTTTGATTATATTGAGTGTTTTATGACAAGTTGACTCGTCGTTAAAATGGTCTGCGGATCAATAAATGTTGAACTGTCAGAGCTTAAATATGGCGTTCACTATCAGACTTCGATTTAGGTCCCACCAAAAGTCAACCTGACGGATAAGTGAAAACATAGACACTGCTTTTAGTATAAAGAGTTAACAAAGTTTTCGGAAAGCAAATTATTTCATTAGTCGTCTTGCTGGCTTCGTATTTTTCAAAATAACAGAAATTGCTGACTCAGATGTTTAAAATAATTGAAGAGTGTGAGTTTTAAATAATTGAAGAGGGTGAGCTAATTTCTTGAAAGCTTCTGCACCACGTTTTGTGTTTTTCTCTTGACCAAATATTTCTACTGGGAATTAATAATGGACCAATATTAAAATATTCAAATACTGTCGTCGAAATACTTCCCTCTATTCTGTATTTAGCATTGTTTTGTATTTCCGAAAAACATAAAAAAGCTGCTTATCTTGATGTTAAAGATAATCTTTAATTTGATTGGCTAAATGTTTAAAAACAATGATGACAGTTCCATTACCAATATACCAATATATTTTCGTGATTTCACTTAGTAAAGATTTGAGATACTGACAGAACGCCCTAGTTGTAAATAAGTTTCTACTGTTTTGTGACTTACGGATTAAAGTTTAATAACTGAGTGAGGTTTTCTTATTTCAGGGAAAATATAAAACAAAAGAAAAAGTAGGAGGAGACGAATAAAGAGGGAGAGTAGAAATTTATTGAGCAAATACTGTTTTTCGTCGATCTTCGAAGGGGAAAGTTTTTTCCTGCTTTGAAAATCAATCTGCAAAATCCTTGCTTTTGAACCTTCACCTCTGTCATCACTGTCAAATAACAGTTACAATGTGAATTGAGGTTATTTGCTATTTTATGGTTTATAGAAGATTAATGCGTATTGTGTCAGATCCGGAAAATAATTTCAATTCGTGGAAAAAGTCGGTTTCAATTACTTCCTATCCCTATTTGTCAATGTTGAGTTCCAAATCAGTAGCATTACTAAGCGTAATCCTAATCATAATCGTGATCATAATCGCAATCATAATCGCAATCATAATCGTGATCATAATCGCAATCATAATCGCAATCATAATCGTGATCATAATCGCGATCATAAGCGCAATCATAATCGTAATCATAATCGTGATCATAATCGCAATCATAATCGTGATCATAATCATGATCATAATCGCGATCATAATTGTAATCATAATCGTGATCATAATCGTGATCATAATCGTGATCATAATCACAATCATAATCGCGATCATAATCGTGATCATAATCGCGATCATAATTGTAATCATAATCGTGATCATAATCGCAATCATAATTGTAATCATAATCGTGATCATAATCGCAATCATAATCGTAATCATAATCGTGATCATAATCGCAATCATAATCATAGTTGCCTTGTGACGATTATAGTTACGAAAATCTGTATTGACAAAGTGTTCGAACCCAAGTAAGGTTAAAAATTTACGTTTGCTGATTTTTATATCAAATCCGCTAAAAATTCGTGTTTTGGCACAGAACAACCTTCCATTTCTCTCTTTCAATTTTATCGTATTTCTAGCCAAAATAAATGTGGTAAAATAAGCGCACCGCATCTACGCCACTCTCGCTTGTAACTATCTATTAAAATAAATATGTTTTTCAGCGCTGAAGCTGGCTTAGTCTAATAAAGCTTCATGTAATGCAGCAGATTACTAAAATAATCTTTCACTTGGAGTTACAAGCACCAAATTTGGTATACATTAACTCCAGGACCTATTCTTTCATAGTTCACCCTAAAAGACCTGACCAATGAGAACATCACCAATTCCATTGACAACACAAGATCCCAGAATTGAGGTTGAAGACTCTCTTTTCTGCTTTTCTCACATCAGTCATCAAAATCCAGATAATCTTTATTCTCTTCTACATAATGATGCTTCCTTTCTGGGGCATGTAGAGGTAACACACCGTACCCTAGTTCATATGGCGTGTTCTTGTGACACCACGGGCAAAAAGAAAGGACATTGCCATTCCAGAAGAAGCCACCCCAGACTTTGCAAGAGCAGATGTCCACTGCTTTGAAGCAAGGTTCCAATAGACCTTAAAGCATCCATCTCTACGTGGAGGCCCCCAAACAGGGCAGCAAATTTGTCCTCGTCATACAGATCAGGCCAGTGCCACTAGACTTGTTTGATAATTGCATAAATAGGCTGGTCTGCGGTCATCACAGTGACCTGTCCTGGATGGAGGTGTGCAAGAGTATCCCTGACTTTGTTCATGGGGCGCCTTACAATGGCAACTGAGTGAGCTTCAACACGAAGGGAGGCAGAAGATGTGCTATGATACACACTTCAAATGCAAGACCTCTTCATGAGCTGACCAAGTGATGTTAACATTGTCATGTACTTCTTGTGTGAAGCTAACCTTCTGCCTGTACTCATATTCATTCTTTAGGGGAAGAGTTGGCAGAGATTCATATGTAACATTGACCCTGGGAGGAGAAGGGTTCTTTGTTGTGAAGAACGCAGGATTGACAATTGTATATAAGTCGGGTATTTCTGGGACTTTCTTTACTTTGATATTCTTAATTAGAATTGGTTTCCATAACTCTCCTTGATTTCCTGATGTTAAATGATGGATATGCTGGTTGCATGGAATGATGTGTTTGCCGTTGTGGAAGAGGGAATATTATCCATCGCAGATGTACTGAAAAGACCTTTCCTCAGTTTGGGGGTGACAACCCACACCTTGCTCTACATATCTGGCTACAGCTGCATCTCCCAACTGAGCTGATATGTCGAGTACTCGATCATATGGAATACTGAGATCATGTCCATGGAGCATTTCTACTAGGTGTCTCTTTCTAGTCTTTGCATGAAGAGACATCTCTATTTAGAATGGAAATGGAGTATCTCTGTCTCTTGAATGCCTGTGTGTGACATCACCTTCTTTGAATGATATGACCAAGTGATATTAACATTATCATGTACTTTTTTGTACTTTCTGCGCCTACTGATATTAATTCTTTAGGGAAAAACTTAGCAGAGATTCTTTGGGAGGAGAAGGGTTCTTTGTTGCGAAAAACGCAGAAGGAACATTTGTATAGGAGTTTCTGAGACTTTCTTTACTTTGGTATCCTTAATTAGAATTGGTTCCCGTACTTCTGATGCCATATTTTGAAAGATGGATATTCTGGTTCCATGGAATGATATGATCGCCGTTGTGAAAGAAAGATTATGGTCAATGAAAAGATCTTTCTCAGTTTGCGCGCGGAAGGGAGGACAAACAACACTTTTCTCGACATATCTGGCTACAGCTGCATCTCCCAGCTGAGTAATCGATCATATAGAATAATGAGACCATGGTCATAGAACATTTCTACTAGGTGTCTCTTGCTTATCTTTGCATGGACTAACCTCCTTATGTAGACCGGAAATGGGGTCTCTCTCTCTCTCTCTCTCTCTCTCTCTCTCTCTCTCTCTCTCTCTCTCTCTCTCTCTCTCTAATGCCTGCGTATGGCAGCATCTTCGCATCTTCTTTAGTGTTTGGAAAAGCTATTGTATTGAAGAAGCTGAGCCATAGCCAGGTCAGTTGTAGTTGGTCCAAACAACATTTGAGAGTTTATGTCTGCTCCAATGCTCAATCATGCAGACAAATTGGAGCAAAGCTGGGGGTAAGGAATCATATACTGAAGTCTCATGAAGATTGTCCTCATATTTACATTTGTGATCAAACATGTGCCTACGCAATATTTTGGCCGCATTGACAAGGATGATGGCATCAGAGCAGGTTGTTGCTTTTAACATGACAGAACCTACGTCCTTCTTGAATGTCAGATAAGCATCACGTCCATCCTCGTAGGTTTCCAACGCAGGTATCTCCTCAAAAAGCTTTGACCTTGTCTGCAATGCGTGTCCTCTGTCTATGATACAGAACTTTTAAGCAAGAGTAGTGGTATTTCAGTTCCAGGTCAACCACATCTCCACCGCTCAAGACAGCCAAAAGCTTGCCATCATTAAAATTGCGAGCACATTCATTAAACCTCTCATTTAGCTGCATGGACATGGCTTGTCGAAAATTTGACTTTGGTTGTATCTTTTCACACAATAAAACATCGTTGTACGGCCATGTTAGTTCTTAGCAATTTTGATTGCCCTTCTCCTGGATCATTTTGAATTTCAGCTGCTCATTTAGTGGCACGCACAAGTTTATAGTTGTCAAACATTTTGCGACTATTTTGGTGATACTTGGCAGTATTTCAACTCAGTGTATCCTCAGTACTAGCTCCTTGATCCAATTTGGATGGGTTTAACATGATCAGTAACCTGTGAATTGTCTGACATTGTGGTAGTTTTTGTTTGTTTTTTGATGCTTTTTTTTTTTTTTTTTTTTTTTTTTTGGTTTTTTGTTTTTGTTTGCGATCATAGAATAACTATCAGAAATACATTCATAACAAGTTGTGGGAGACTTCAACTCTTCACTTGTATCAACCTGACAGAGGCAATACTTCCTCAGTCTTAGGAGTACAACTAATTATTGGTGGGCATATTGAACAGGTTAAGGCCTAGGGTTTAACCTTTTACAACTGAACCGTACAAAATACATAAGGCCATTAGAGATATGTGTTACAACTAGGCTCATACATACAAATGCCTTACACCTAGTCTGATCGTTCAGCCAGTCCCATTTAAGCCCTGTGCGATCTGTACAACTTCCGGGTAACTGAAGCTCCGTTACCCTTGGTTCAATTCACCCGCACTGGGACATCCTGTCAATTCAGGTGCAGCTATCTAATAGTGTACTAATACAACTAGCTATACTTCTAACTGGAATATATGCAGTGCTTAGTAGATTTGGTAGATTTGGGACACTGAAGTATACTTTGAAGTTTGAAGTTTAGGTTAGTAAACTCCAGCTACAAGTAGTACACTATAATCCGACACTGAATCCATGCTGAATTTCATAGAAGTGATGTCACCAGTGTGCCCTTGTTATCACTCTTATTCACATAATGTAATCGAGCTTGACCGCATTACCTCAGTACATGATCACAGATGTTTCAACAGCAATATCTGGGATAATTTTGTAAGACAGCTACAAAATTATTGATTTTAAGTCATGCAATAGCCGCCATCTTGAAAATTGGTAACCATTTTCGAATATTAGTGCCAAAATATATTTCCCCAGTCAAAAATACAATCTATTTAACACTTGGATCAATAGCATATTTCTATTTATAGACGTTTAGCACTAAAAACACTTTTTCCTATTTTATGAGACAGCCACCTTGAAAAACGACAAGCATTCTGTTTTTCAATGTGGATAACGTACTTTTCTGTGAGAATGGTCCTGAAACATATGTATGCCAAAACTTTTGTACTATCAAGTAAAAGATTCTTGTGGGATACTGACTTAATCTGTCCCACTACTAAGTTTCTATTTGGTGTTATTATATTACACTAAACTGTTTCCTTATGTTTGAAATAGTTGCGCTCGAATATAAAAGTCTGAATTTCGGATACTTCATGGAAGAGTATATCTTTTTGCATGAAAAACTGTCGTAGTACAAATGGCTATACTATTATTGCTATTGTTATAACTGGGATAGACATATTGATAACACAATAATAACGTCACACTTAGAAATGTTCCCCTTTACAACTGCAGCTCATTTGTAAAGATTGAACCCACCAACTGGAACTAGCTTAAAATTATTACTCTGATTCGTGGTTATCGATGCGCTTATCATTTCTTTAGCTTTAAACCTGACGAAAAGCTCGTTAAATATCTTTCGATATCCGTCACAAAGTGATTTCGAATATCGGTGCTAAAGAGCTTGATCTTTACTAGTTATCTTATTATTGTGACCTTATGCCAGACTAGTTATTTCCCTTTAACTCAACTCTTCAGTGGTGAACCAAAACTTGGAGAGCTGACTTACAGGAAAATAAGTGACACATACGGATGAGGTATGGCACGTGGAACTAGAAAAATCTAGCCTGGTAAACGAAATAAATGGTTCGGTTCGAAATTCCAATCACTTGAAAAAAAAGATCGGAGCGTACAACTGCGGAAAGGTTGTGATTATGGCAATGAAGATGAGGATAACAGTCTAATTAATGTATATAATCCAAGTTTAATACTCTATTTAATAAAAGTCATCGACTGTTCTAAAATTGAAGTAGCCAATTTAATCATGTAAATGTTTCTCTAAACGTTTTCTGGTCTTCACAGGTAAAGTCGCTTCAGTTTTCCACATATTATTCGGACTACTGTCTTTATCTTTTTTTGCAATTAACACTCATTCTCAAGTCCCGCAGATGTATATACGTCCACAGTTCTCAAAACACTAGGTGTTTCTGCTGTGATTTCCAGAGCAAGTAAGCTTTTTACGGGATGTATTTGCTAGCCCAACCGAATTTGAATTCATAGGTTTTCTATTCGTAGACAGGTTGCCAAACAAGGCCTTAGAGCTCAATCTGCCCGACTAGTTAACCCACAGCTGAGGATGGAGGAATGCATTCACACCTTTCCTAAGAGTATTTGCGCTAAAGTGAATGTAATTATGTCGACAGAAATGTTAAATATGGTCACCGATTTCATATACAGACCCGCTAACCATGACCCCCACTAACACATCCTTAATGCATGATTTCTCAAAAGGTTTTCTCAGATGAAATATTTTCCTTATGTCATGTCAGAAACTTTGTCCCCTTTAGCCAGAATTTCATATATTGATTTTTAATGTTTGAACTTCCGTCTGATCCGGATTAGAAGAGAAAAAATATTCTAAAGACCTAACATTTGTTTATTTGACCATGTTCGTTATATTCCAAAGCTTAGAAAATATTGGTTATTCGGATCACTTCAATAAAATATTAAACACTTTCTAGTTTTGAAATGAGAAAAAATAATTAAAGACTGGTTAAATTACGTTTTTTGTTTTGTTTTTCGATCGAATAAATATATAGCCTATTATTTTGAACCTTGTATCAGGATAGAGAAAGGAGAAATACATTTTCATTGATGCCAAGGCCTTGCTGAAGGCCTTGGCATCAGTAAAAATGTACGCAGCCGATTCAGAAGCCAAATCATTCTCAATTCTGGCAGGGATTTTTTCCGATAAATTTTTCTACTTTTCATATGTACATCTTTTAAATATACTCGTTCATCATAATTTGTTCTCAAACTCAAGGTGAAACCAGTACCCCACCCCACACACACACACACCACATATATATTTTTTCATCCAGAGACAGACTGTATCACAGCTCATCAATGGGACTAGACATCCGACTGCCTCAAGCCAAGATGGAAACCCGACTGATATGTCATCAGTCGGGGATTTTTCCTAAGCTATCATCTCCTAGCAGAGAGGAAGGTGAATTTTACGTATTTATTTTTGAATAAACATGCCAGTGACTCAGAGTGCTCGATTCATAGAAAAGCTTTGCATTATCAGCAGTAAAGTGCTCGACCGAATTTTATTTTTTCGGGGGCGGATATAAATTGTTTCACTATATATATATATATATATATATATATATATATATATATATATATAGATAGATAGATAGATAGATACTAGGTTGACAAACGTTTCTTTCGCATTTACAGTTTTAATTAAGAGTCCAAGCAATATATAATTTGTTTGAACTCATGGAGGTGTCGATTAATAGTGTCTGCTTGTGCATAGCAGTTGTTCAAGCATTTCAAACAAGGACTCATCTGCCAAAACAGAAGTTCTCCGTGACCTTCGTTTGTCTTCGAGAGTGGTTTTACCTTTGTTAAAACGTCTGTTTTGTGCTATATATTTGTTGACAGTTTCTGGACTTTCTTTCTTTTGCCACTGTCCTTGCTCCCAGTCCTTTTTCTCCACAAATAGCGTAAAATGATTGTAATTTCAGTTCTTTTCACCACTCATTATCAAAGCTGTAAAATAAAAAATAAGCAATTGACGTCAATTGAATTAATGTTACATATGAAAATAAAGAATAAAAAATTATAATATGGAGATATATTTTGCCAATAATCAATGAAAATCCGAAAGAAATTTCGACTCAACCTGGTAAAGCTTAATACTGCCCTTTAAATGTGTAAGTTTAAATCCATTTTCTCATCTTTGGAAGTGAGGTCTGATGACCCAGAGAAAAAGAAACTCTCTGGTGAAATAAATTATAACAATGGAACCTTAAAGTGGTCTGTTTTTCTTTAAATTATATATATATATATATATATATATATATATATATATATATATATATATGTGTGTGTGTGTGTGTGTGTGTGTGTGTGTGTATATATATATATATATATATATATATATATATATATATATATATGTCTCTGTGTGTGTGTCTGCCTGACTGATTTGAGGAAAATTGTATACACATGTTGTATATTTATTAAAGGAGGTCAAGACGAACTATCTAAAATCCACCCATCTCGGGTTTGGCAGAAAAATCAAGAAAAATTGAAGTTGGCTACGACCTATGCGAACACAATTTTTACTAGATGAGCTGATGTTCTTTGCATTAATGCAAAACATAGTTCATATTACAATGTTTTATGTAGAGTGAGTGATAGTTTTCCTGCAACATTGGCTTCACACGAAAATTGCACAAAAAATGTGAAAAAATCGTTTTTTCGTGCTACTTAAAATAAAGACATATAACTTTCTAGTTTTTATCCGATTTTCTTCAAAGATGCCGCAAAAAATTTGCTGTCATACAAGAAATAAAATAGTGTCGTTTTATTCCTGCTTGATTCCTCGCGTATAAAAAACAAAAAACAAAAAAAAACACGAAAAGCTGTTTTAAAATCCCATTTTTTTTGGTCATAACTCCCCGCTGTTTCATTCGATGTTTTCTAAATTTGTAATCTAAATATCATATGACACAGAAATTGTTTGCGCAAATGCTTGGTTTAGATTATTTTAGTAGTAAGTCCACGAAAACTGTGACAAACTAGCTCCCAATCGGTTAATATGATTCCATCCTAAATTATCATTCGAACAACCTTTGATGCAAAGATTGTTTGAGAAAGATTATTGAAGTGTTAAAAGGAGGAAAATCCCTATGAAGGTCTTATTAACCCCAGCTTTACAATAAACGTGTGAATAAAGGGGGCGTACATGTATTTGCCCTTGAAGTTGAATCAAACTCTGATGCTTTATCCCTGTTTTTGTTTGATTATTAGATTTGTGAACAATGCTATACTGTTTGAAAGTTATTATGGCCATAGGAAATTTACTGAATATCTAAAACATTGAAACAATTTAATCCCGAGCAACGACCACACAAGAAGATTTTATCGGTTCAATACTTTATTAAGAACAAACAAACCCTTACGAAGGATATGCCGTAAAAAGATCAGCGGGTAGCTTAGTATACTAACTGATGATGCATGCAAGCGGGGATGAAGGCAGCCATTTCTACACAGGGGGATGCGGGTATACAGAGGGATGGTCATTCAATTGCAGCCATATACACCTGGGCAACGCAAGGAACCTCGGCTTGTATATATATATATATATATATATATATATATATATATATATATATATATATATATTAAAGATAAACAAAACCGTTGAAGGAACCAGCGAACAAATTGCCAAAAGCAAAAAACTTTTACAGCCGCGAATAAAGACGACCTTATTGAAAAAAAAGGACCATGGCAAAAGTAAAGTGCTCGAACCCTAGATTGTCTAGACTGAGCACGAAATAGTTAACAACGTTAAATACTAAGATACTTTAGGGTGACTCATGGATTATATAAAGTTCGCCCTTCCTTTCTTTAAAGTCCTCTGAAGATCGCGTGAGCGTGAAACTCGGGTTACCACTAGATCCATCCATAATATATATATATATATATATATATATATATATATATATATATATATATATATTAAAAGAATATTTAACTTATAAATATCAATTTTATCCCGACTTCGAAGTTTCTTGGTAAAATGTCCAGTCTTCAGGATGTTCTGGTTTTAACCGATATTTCCAATTTTTTTCAATTTTTCAATTTACATATGATGGCTTCTATTTCATTGTCGAATTGACTATCGCAAGATATTTTAAGATTCATTGATAACTCATGATAATGTCCGTTTATGACTTTTTAAAAATGGAGAAAACTTTGCAAGAGCATAATCACACCGTCTGAGCTTGAACAACATAAAGGTTTTAATGCTCACAAGTGGGGGGAGGAGGATACTACACACCTGAATACCCACCTGAAGTATCATAAAATCTTCAGACCATAAATTATTACTTTTTCAGGGGGCTTTCTATATGTGACCCTGGAGGGAAAAAGTGGGAAAAGGAGGAAATCATCCCTCCATATTTCTTTTGTTTCATTTATTTATTTATTTATTTATTTTTGATATTTTTTTTATATTCGTCGACTTTGCTTTGGGTCTAAGTATTTAGTTTCCATATATGCTTTAAGGGAATTGTTCTATGAAAATTATATTTTCTAATTTCAAAGAATGCCAATAATTTTAAAAACTGGCTGATTATGAATAAAAATATTAACAATTTGAAGGATTTTCAACAGGTCTCTCAAGAAAATATAGGCGCTTTATAAAACGCTTTTATTTCAATTTGCGCTGTATCGTTAGGGAAATTGGATTTGAACCAATTTCATTCAACGTTTTTAAAGTTTACGTATTCAAGTTTTTTCAGTATTAATTTAGTAAGATTAAGAAATAAACTGAAATAACACTCTCGTCTATGTTACTCGTAATGGATTCATAGCTCAAGACATTTGCAATACATCATCGTCTGAATAAATTATAGTCACTTTTTATTCAAATGGATTTTGCTTACTGCTTATTGTGATCACGAAGTTTTCGGTTTCACATAAGCATTGTTGTTTAATTACCAGTCCCTTCTGTGTTCATTTATTCTTCATTTTGAGGGCACCTCGAGGAGGTGTAATGCTTAGCAAGCTTCTCTCGCTGGAAAGAATTACGACTGAGTAGTGAGTTCGATCCTCACTGGGTGCCCCATATTTTTGGCTTTGTGACACATCTAAGCTACGCTTGGAAAATCACTATCATCTTCATTTTGAACCTAGGAGTGTTTCACCAATGTATTTTTGTTGGTTCTTTTTTTATATTCTGTCTGGCAAACATCTGATTTTAATCTAACATGAACTCTCTGTTTAACATTGATTAAACCCTTTAATAAAAAGGAATATAATTTATTCAGATGAAAGTGTATTGAAAGTGCTGTAATCTATGAGTCCCCAAAGATGATTTTACTTTGGTGATATTTTAATATTTCGCTTTTCTAGTAGTTTTATTTAAGTTTTAGTAATAAGTAGCTTTTTTTACTTATTCAATAAGAAAAGTGTGGGTCTCTCATACCATTAAAACTGAGTTGAAATGAGTTAAAATCTAATTTGCATAACGATACAATTTAAGTAAAACGCATCTGCTCAGAAGCTTGACATGATTAATCTTGCTAATGTGTAGTTTGTTCATTAAAAATAAAAATATCTGATGACGCTGGACCATCGGCGAAACATGTCAAATAGAATTGTTTCCAAATTGTCTTACATTTTACCATAGTATACTATATTAAAACCAAGCTGATGTATTCTCGACTCTCCCATATGCCTGTGAAACCTGGGTACTCTACTGAGACCTGGGTACTCTTTCGAAAACTTGAAAGATTCCATCAAATGAAACTTCGTCAAATCTTGCAGAACACGTGGCAGGACTGCATCGTAAACAGCAAAGGTCTCCTCTGCACAAAAATGGAGATTCTATTGACCATCATGACTCACCAACGATTTCGATGGTCTGGACACCTTGTCCGGATGCCAAACATACGCCTACCCAAATAAATTCTTTTCTTGGAGGTCGTGTCTGATAAGAGACCACGTGGAGTCCGACGAAAAAAAAACATCCCTTGAAAACACCAGAAGACAAATAGAAGAGACGAAGAGATCCCAAAGTAAAAACAGAGTCCTCCATCCCCTGAACCTTACTACCCTACGATACGGTGCAGCGGACGTCTCTTCAGATCCACCATCTAAATCATTTCACACAGAATGAAATGTTGGTGTGCAGCCGAATACTCGGTAACGAGTTCCGCCAACGACGATGACCATGCCTACCAGGCAATTGATAAGGTTCAGGTAATAAACAACCATAATCCCCTCTCTAATCTACGTTATAATTAACTGAATTGTGCTTCTGCGTGTTTGTTATGACAACATAGATAAAAAGGCACATTGTAGCGTGAATCCTTTAGGGCAATAACATTATTAAAATGATCTAACCTGAAGAATAAAGTAATTTCCTGTTCAACTGGATATTTAATATTAATATTGCTAGGATCTGTATATATATGTAGAATAAGTGTATCTGTCACTGTTTATTATTTAAAGTGTTTTACGGTTTTTTTTAAAAATGATTAACCAATCAATTGTCGATTATTGACAACCAAATTAAGATAAACTTATTTAATGGCACTCCTAAAATATTTGAAGGGTCTTTGTAAAATAACAATTCCCCCGTGGCATGCAACTGATAAAAAGGCTTGACTCATTGATTTAAATTTCGCGTATCGATCAAACGACACCTTTTGTTTGAAGGATCAATTAAATGACATGAAAGTTCGGACTTCTATAGAACGTTGAAATATCGATGCCAAACCCCTTGTATCGCTTGATCGCCGTCTAGATTTACGGTTTACTAATATCATATCGGATTGCGTGCAATGGTAAAAGTATGTCAGAAACCCGAGATTCCGTCACTGACAAGAGAATCTACTTTGTCTTTCTCTTTAAATCTAAATAGGGTTCAGAGATTGAAGCACGCTCAAATATATCTTCACTGTCACCCACTCGCTGTCGAATTTCGCACGAAATCTACTCACCAAATACACCTCTATTGTAGAGATTGTCTGTTTTCATTGACTTTTCCTCTTAGCTGATCTTTTTCAATAGCTTAATTTTATCATGGCTTTTCAGAAAACTCCCATCAAATTGCTTAATAAAAATACGCTGCTCCTAGTGTGGTCGAGGTTATCCCAAATCCGAATCAATAGAGATATAATCGATTTCTTTTTTACCATATTCATTAATATTTTATTGATTACTCTCATCAGGGAAATCTAAATCTGAAACGTAAAAATGAGTAATTATCAATGTTTTTTTCTATTATTTCGAACTGTTGTTTCCATTCATGTTGATATAGATATTATTATAGACACAAAGTTTCGACCAAATACCCTCAGCTCATCATCAGATGTTCAGTGATTGACAGAAAATGAAAGATGGCTATCACATGTGTAAGATGAATATGGTACTAATTTCCTTATTAATGGACTTTCGTCTTTGGTATGTTGATAAACTCCATCAGACAACAAGGCCTCTGACCAGGAGGCTTTGAAGGGCGTGAAACCACCTCTTAATTGCTGTTGTTCCTAGATCCACCCTGATCTGATGTTGTAGCACCGGTTAGGGTTCTAGCTATGGGCAAATAGGGAATATCCAAACTGGTGTGAAAACACTATTTATAAAAACACTATATATAAACAATAAAGTATAAAAATATTTTTGTCGTAAAAATACCAACAATACATTTTTTAAAAGAAATTGCTAATGCTTCCATGAAAATTAAATTTCGGAATTAAATGACCCATTAATTTCTTTACTTGTTTTTTTTAACAGCATACCGCTAAACAAACAAACAAATTAATAGACTTCTTTTCCTTCTTTGTGCCGTTTCCATTGAGGACATGAACGATCATGGCTCTCCACGACTTCTTATACGTTGTAGAGCTTCGCAATATGTATTTCCTTAATATCCTTCCGAATCACTATTCTAAGCTCAAGTTACACAAGCTACTTATATAGTCTACTCGGTGATTCCCTCTGCTCATCTTGTTTTCATTATGTCCTGTTAGTGTCAAATTCTCCAAGCCTTCTTTCTTCATACCTATTGCTTTTTATGATTCCAATTAAAAGTAACTTTTTTGTTCGCATTTTATTTTAAATTTCCTCGTTGCTCACATATTTTTCGCTTATGGTATTCTCAGCATCCTTCTGTAGAATTACATTCTCCAATTCCACTCCTCATCCGTGTAGCAATTGCCCTGAATTTATTGCCATATAGGATTGATATTACATAACACATGAGCACTCTTATCACTATTTCCTCCTGTCTTAATAGTAAGTCTGATTCGAAAAGCTTAAATTGACAGCAAAACCTAATGACCTACAATCTGTTGTAAACTTGAGCTAGAAATGTCTTGTTGATTTTAACGCCTTCACAATGAACTTGTCTCTTTTAATCGTTGTAGAGAACCTTTTTTCTGCCTCCCATCAGAATGGCTAATGCTAACCCCCAGGGGAGTGATACATTGCTCCTTCTAGGGCTAATGTTTTCCAATGACATGAAAGGGAAACATTATATTGAATCAATTGCTGAATCTGCTGCTAGGAAAGTTGGTTCACTGTGTAATTCTAAACAATGTTTATTGTCAGAATCAATCTTTCATATTTATAAGTCTACCATTTGCACATGAATTGAATATTGCTGATACATCTAATCTGATGCTTCGGGTAAGTATTTAAAGATTCAAGATAAAATACTAAGAATATTCTGCAATGATATTGGCCCTAACCTGGCATCTCGGCTTCAGTCCCACCAGTTTCCCACCAAAACATAGTTTCTCTGTGATTTTTCTATATGATTAATTGTACTGGTCAGTATCTGTCTATATTTCTGAGATGAGGTATGATGTACACTATTTACATTATTCGGACTATTGTCCTCATCTTTGTCGCCATATTCATTACAACGTTTCGGCTGTTCAGTATCTGTCTATATTTCTGAAATGAGGTATTATGTACACCATTTACATTATTTGGACTATTGTCCTCATCTTTGTCGCCATATTCATTACAACGTTTCGGCCGTTCAGTATCTGTCTATATTTCTGAAATGAGGTATTATGTACACCATTTACATTATTCGGACTATTGTCCTCATCTTTGTCGCCATATTCATTACAACGTTTCGGCCGTTCAGTATATGTCTATATTTCTGAGATGAGGTATGATGTACACTATTTACATTATTCGGACTATTGTCCTCATCTTTGTCGCCATATTCATTACAACGTTTCGACCGTTCAGTATCTGTCTATATTTCTGAAATGAGGTATTATGTACACCATTTACATTATTTGGACTATTGTCCTCATCTTTGTCGCCATATTCATTACAACGTTTCGGCCGTTCAGTATCTGTCTATATTTCTGAAATGAGGTATTATGTACACCATTTACATTATTTGGACTATTGTCCTCATCTTTGTCGCCATATTCATTACAACGTTTCGGCCGTTCAGTATCTGTCTATATTTCTGAAATGAGGTATTATGTACACTATTTACATTATTCGGACTATTGTCCTCATCTTTGTCGCCATATTCATTACAACGTTTCGGCCGTTCAGTATCTGTCTATATTTCTGAAATGAGGTATTATGTACACCATTTACATTATTCGGACTATTGTCCTCATCTTTGTCGCCATATTCATTACAACGTTTCGGCCGTTCAGTATCTGTCTATATTTCTGAAATGAGGTATTATGTACACCATTTACATTATTCGGACTATTGTCCTCATCTTTGTCGCCATATTCATTACAACGTTTCGGCCGTTCAGTATCTGTCTATATTTCTGAAATGAGGTATGATGTACACTATTTACATTATTCGGACTATTGTCCTCATCTTTGTCGCCATATTCATTACAACGTTTCGGCCGTTCAGTATCTGTCTATATTTCTGAAATGTACACCATTTACATTAGACTATTGTCATTATGTTCACCGTTTTGTCATTATTCGGACTATTGTACACCATTTACATTATTCGGACTATTGTCCTCATCTTTGTCGCCATTATTCAATTCGGCCAACGTTTCTGTCTATATTTTGAAATGAGGTATTATAACACCATTTCATTATTGTCCTCATCTTTATATTTCATTAAAATGAGGTATCTGTCTATATGTAAATGAGGTATTATACACTATTTACATTATTCGGACTATTGTCCTCATCTTTGTCGCCATATTCATTACAACGTTTCTGGCCGTTCAGTATCTGTCTATATTTCTGAAATGAGGTATTATGTACACCATTTACATTATTCGGACTATTGTCCTCATCTTTGTCGCCATATTCATTACAACGTTTCGGCCGTTCAGTATCTGTCTATATTTCTGAAATGAGGTATTATGTACACCATTTACATTATTCGGACTATTGTCCTCATCTTTGTCGCCATATTCATTACAACGTTTCGGCCGTTCAGTATCTGTCTATATTTCTGAAATGAGGTATGATGTACACTATTTACATTATTCGGACTATTGTCCTCATCTTTGTCGCCATATTCATTACAACGTTTCGGCAGTATCTGTCTATATTTCAGTATCTGTCCATTTACATTATATCTCATATTTTTGAAATGAGGTATGATGTCTATATTTTCTGAAATGAGGTATGATTATTTACATTATTCGGACTATTGTCCTCATCTTTGTCGCCATATTCATTACAACGTTTCTAAATAAAATTATTATGGCCGTTCAGTATCTGTCTATATTTCTGAAATGAGGTATTGATGTACACTATTTACATTATTCGGACTATTGTCCTCATCTTTGTCGCCATATTCATTACAACGTTTCGGCCGTTCAGTATCTGTCTATATTTCTGAAATGAGGTATTATGTACACCATTTACATTATTCGGACTATTGTCCTCATCTTTGTCGCCATATTCATTACAACGTTTCGGCCGTTCAGTATCTGTCTATATTTCTGAAATGAGGTATGATGTACATTATTTACATTATTCGGACTATTGTCCTCATCTTTGTCGCCATATTCATTACAACGTTTTCGGCCGTTCAGTATCTGTCTATATTTCTGAAATGAGGTATGATGTACACTATTTACATTATTCGGACTATTGTCCTCATCTTTTGTCGCCATATTCATTACAACGTTTCGGCCGTTCAGTATCTGTCTATATTTCATGTACACTATTTACATTATTCGGACTATTGTCCTCATCTTTGTCGCCATATTCATTACAACGTTTCGGCCGTTCAGTATCTGTCTATATTTCTGAAATGAGGTATTATGTACATTATTTACATTATTCGGACTATTGTCCTCATCTTTGTCGCCATATTCATTACAACGTTTCGGCCGTTCAGTATCTGTCTATATTTCTGAAATGAGGTATGATGTACACCATTTACATTATTCGGACTATTGTCCTCATCTTTGTCGCCATATTCATTACAACGTTTCGGCCGTTCAGTATCTGTCTATATTTTGAAATGAGGTATGATGTACACCATTTACATTATTCGGACTATTGTCCTCATCTTTGTCGCCATATTCATTACAACGTTTCGGCCGTTCAGTATCTGTCTATATTTCTGAAATGAGGTATGATGTACACTATTTACATTATTCGGACTATTGTCCTCATCTTTGTCGCCATATTCATTACAACGTTTCGGCCGTTCAGTATCTGTCTATATTTCTGAAATGAGGTATGATGTACACCATTTACATTATTCGGACTATTGTCCTCATCTTTGTCGCCATATTCATTACAACGTTTCGGCCGTTCAGTATCTGTCTATATTTCTGAAATGAGGTATGATGTACACTATTTACATTATTCGGACTATTGTCCTCATCTTTTGTCGCCATATTCATTACAACGTTTCGGCCGTTCAGTATCTGTCTATATTTCTGAAATGAGGTATGATGTACACTATTTACATTATTCGGACTATTGTCCTCATCTTTGTCGCCATATTCATTACAACGTTTCGGCCGTTCAGTATCAGTATCTGTCTATATTTCATTATTGAAATGAGGTATTTTGTATTCACCATTTACATTATTATGGACTATTGTCCTCATCTTTGTCGCCATATTCATTACAACGTTTCGGCCGTTCAGTATCTGTCTATATTTCTGAAATGAGGTATGATGTACACTATTTACATTATTCGGACTATTGTCCTCATCTTTGTCGCCATATTCATTACAACGTTTCGGCCGTTCAGTATCTGTCTATATTTCTGAAATGAGGTATTATGTACACCATTTACATTATTCGGACTATTGTCCTCATCTTTGTCGCCATATTCATTACAACGTTTCGGCCGTTCAGTATCTGTCTATATTTCTGAAATGAGGTATGATGTACAATTATTTACATTATTCGGACTATTGTCCTCATCTTTGTCGCCATATTCATTACAACGTTTCGGCCGTTCAGTATCTGTCTATATTTCTGAAATGAGGTATGATGTACACCATTTACATTATTCGGACTATTGTCCTCATCTTTGTCGCCATATTCATTACAACGTTTCGGCTGTTCAGTATCTGTCTATATTTCTGAAATGAGGTATGATGTACACTATTTTACATTATTCGGACTATTGTCCTCATCTTTGTCGCCATATTCATTACAACATTATTCGGACTATTGTTCAGTCGCCATATTGTCGTTTCGGCCGTTTTCTGAAATGAGAAATGAGGTATGATGTTTATTTACATTATTCGGACTATTGTCCTCATCTTTGTCGCCATATTCATTACAACGTTTCGGCCGTTCAGTATCTGTCTATATTTCTGAAATGAGGTATTATGTACACCATTTACATTATTCGGACTATTGTCCTCATCTTTGTCGCCATATTCATTACAACGTTTCGGCCGTTCAGTATCTGTCTATATTTCTGAAATGAGGTATGATGTACACCATTTACATTATTCGGACTATTGTCCTCATCTTTGTCGCCATATTCATTACAACGTTTCGGCCGTTCAGTATCTGTCTATATTTCTGAAATGAGGTATGATGTACACTATTTACATTATTCGGACTATTGTCCTCATCTTTGTCGCCATATTCATTACAACGTTTCGGCCGTTCAGTATCTGTCTATATTTCTGAAATGAGGTATTATGTACACTATTTACATTATTCGGACTATTGTCCTCATCTTTGTCGCCATATTCATTACAACGTTTCGGCCGTTCAGTATCTGTCTATATTTCTGAAATGAGGTATTGATGTATTATTTACATTATTTCCTCATCTTTTGTCGCCATATTCATTACAACGTTTCGGCCGTTCAGTATCTGTCTATATTTCTGAAATGAGGTAGATGTACACTATTTTACATTATTCGGACTTTGTCCTCATCTTTGTCGCCATATTCATTACAACGTTTCGGCCGTTCAGTATCTGTCTATATTTCTGAAATGAGGTATTATGTACACTATTTACATTATTCGGACTATTGTCCTCATCTTTGTCGCCATATTCATTACAACGTTTCGGCCGTTCAGTATCTGTCTATATTTCTGAAATGAGGTATGATGTACACCATTTACATTATTCGGACTATTGTCCTCATCTTTGTCGCCATATTCATTACAACGTTTCGGCCGTTCAGTATCTGTCTATATTTCTGAAATGAGGTATGATGTACATTATTTACATTATTCGGACTATTGTCCTCATCTTTGTCGCCATATTCATTACAACGTTTCGGCTGTTCAGTATCTGTCTATATTTCTGAAATGAGGTATGATGTACACTATTTACATTATTCGGACTATTGTCCTCATCTTTGTCGCCATATTCATTACAACGTTTCGGCTGTTCAGTATCTATTGTCTATATTTCTGAAATGAGGTATGATTTCTGAAATGATGTACATTATTTACATTATTCGGACTATTGTCCTCATCTTTGTCGCCATATTCATTACAACGTTTCGGCCGTTCAGTATCTGTCTATATTTCTGAAATGAGGTATGATGTACACCATTTACATTATTCGGACTATTGTCCTCATCTTTGTCGCCATATTCATTACAACGTTTCGGCCGTTCAGTATCTGTCTATATTTCTGAAATGAGGTATACACTATTTACATTATTTACATTGTCCTATTCGATTCATTACAACGTTTGTCCTATATTTTGTCGCCATATTCATTTACATTAAAGTTTGTCCTCGTTCAGTATTCATTACAACGTTTCTGAAATTCAGTATTGTCTATATTGAAATGACATTATTCGGACATTATTGACTATTGTCATCATCTTTGTCGCCATATTCATTAAACGTTTCGGCCGTTCAGTATCTGTCTATATTTCTGAAATGAGGTATTATGTACACCATTTACATTATTCGGACTATTGTCCTCATCTTTATCGCCATATTCATTACAACGTTTCGGCCGTTCAGTATCTGTCCCATATTTCTGAAATGAGGTATTATGTATAATTATTTTACATTATTCGGACTATTGTCCTCATCTTTGTCGCCATATTCATTACAACGTTTCGGCCGTTCAGTATCTGTCTATATTTCTGAAATGAGGTATTATGTACACCATTTACATTATTCGGACTATTGTCCTCATCTTTATCGCCATATTCATTACAACGTTTCGGCCGTTCAGTATCTGTCTATATTTCTGAAATGAGGTATTATGTACACTATTTACATTATTCGGACTATTGTCCTCATCTTTGTCGCCATATTTATTACAACGTTTCGGCCGTTCAGTATATGTCTCTTTTGCTATTACAATGCACTTCTGAATTCCTATGAAATTTTCTGTTCTTGCTTTATTTTAATGTCACCAATTCGTAACTCGCATCATGGGTTTTTCCTCTTGCCAATGGACATACATTCTGTCTCCTTACATTATTTACTACTTTACCTTCAGGACGTTGGAGATTATGGCTCTCCACACTTTCCTGTCCTTTGTAGCTCTTAATAAATTTTATCACTTTGTTATCTCTCTTAAAATTTCATTTACTCAACCTTACTAAATAGGTTAGGCATTGTTTTCTAAACCCTCTTTCCTCATTATGTACCCTAAAATATGTTAAATATCTCTTCCTGATGTTAACTATAAGTGTCCTTCTAGGATCTCGAGATGAACAGCAGGGTCACCAGACCATACATGACAACGGTATTCAATGTTAGGACGAATGGTTGATTTGTAAATTTGAAGGATGGACTAAGGCAAGAAAAACCTTCTGGCGCGACACAGAACCAACTTCCCTTGCCTTAATGTTTACTACGTTTTTGTACAGGCCTTGAAAATAGATTTTTTACCCATCACCTGTGTTTTGCTATTTTCACATCGTATGTTAATGCAGATAAAGTTTGTTCTTAATATTTTTAGTGGCCTAATAGTTAGTTGTTATTACTGTTTCTTTAATCTCTCTCTCTCTCTCTCCCTCTCTCTCTCTCTCTCTCTCTCTCTCTCGCTCGCTCGCTCGCTCTCTTTCTCCCCGCCGCCCGCTCGTTCACTCGCTGGCTCGCTGTTTTTTCTTTCTTTCACCATACGGTAAGTTCTAGACCCACTGGAGTGACAGGGTGTAATCGATTTCTATTTTACCTCAGATTAGGTCATTTGCAGTGGTGTGCAGTAATATGAATCTATTTTCGTGGTGTATGATGACATTTGTTTGGCCATGAAAAATATTGCATCATCTGTGTTTGCATGAGATTTTTATCACATCCAGTCACTATTGTCTCCACTGTCAATTAGTTGTCCTACGGTCCCTGTCTGCGATGGGCGCTACTTCAAGGAAACGTACGAAAATTGTAACGCTGCACGAACACACTGGCAAGCCTTACCAGTAAGCAAATCAAAGTACTATGGATTGGCTCGGAAACTCTCCTGATTTAAATCCAACCAAGTGGTCAATCTGCAAGGAAAGAATTTGTGGAATGGATTTACGAAGTACAAACATGTACACTGGGTCATGTTTCATTGGGGGAAAAAGTAAATAATAACGGACTTATTCGTTTTATCTCAATCAATTTACGCAAAGGTGTACAGACACATACATGCGTAGTGTTTATTGACAAATAACTTTTGTTATGCCGGTTTTTTTTAGGGGGGGGTCAGGCTTATCCATGTGAGGAACGAATTTCAAATATGTCCGGATAATATAAATAGAAGAAGCTGCAAATGTCTGTAACTGAAAATATGGAAATCTCGTCAATTAATGACTTAGACATTACTTATCTACCATATCTCGGCAAAGTATTAGCCCATCTCTTATACATGTTTGTTAAGACTTTAAGCAAAATTTCTTCCGATTTGAATATGCTATAAATAAGAAAATGAGATTTGCCTAAAGACTAATGCACACTGTCAGACATCAGTGAAATTAATTTGAGGGGGGAAAAATGAAAACAAAGTACATATTTCAAGAAGGGACATTTCAACTTACTAACGATATTTTTTTTTTATCAATGACATAGCGGAAATAATAACTCCCTTCATATCTGAACGTCGGGTATACATATATACATATATGTATACGTATACATATATAGTCCTATATAGGTCCAAAAATGATGTGTATTTTGTGTCTATTTTCATAATAGTGAGACATATATGCGGGTTTTCATTGGTTCATTTGCAGATTCTTTTTTGTTATAAAGCCTTGCTTTGCTAAATATTACGATGTATTTTGAACCTCCCCCAAATGTATTTCGTAGTTGCGCAGCGTTTTTCATACAATTTTTATTATAATTGAAGTAAAAAATTGTTTCCTTCAAAAAAATATTTTATCTTCTTTATTGAAATTAAGATTAAAAAAGCTGAAGATGCTGGTTGCGAACAGAAGAGTGATTTCAAATTGTAGCCGTGTAAAATATAAAGAATTATATTACTAATTTTGAATTTTTTAGTTTGTTTTATTTTCTATTATTGTATCTGTTTTTAATTGCTAGCAAAAGTTTTGGAAATATGATGATGTGAAAAATGATTATAACTTGAGATATTTGATTGATTTCAATGTTCTATCTGTGAGACAGAAATTGAAATATGATTTATTTGGACGACAAATTTACACTACCAGCAGAGAAGTAGATATTTGGCTTAGAAAATTTAAATGATTTATCGCCCCTCTTCTGAGATATGTGTGTTTTAAGATTTCAACTAATGAGAACGTAACCCGTCAAAAGGCCGACAAAAGAAATGTGAAATATTTCAACAAAAAATGGAAAAGATTTCGAAAGAGACCCGAAAAGGAGGACTGCTCAGCTCCAGCCCTGATATGGTAGTCATGGTCGATTTTTTTATCTGATCTGATCCTTGCAAAGAATACAATTGCACCCCTTTTTGCTTTTGGCCATATAAAAAACTTCTGAAAAAAATCATTGATAATATACCTTATTAATTTTGAGATTTCCATTTTAGTGTTTACGTACCATGCTAAAGGGAAAAGGATGTTTGTAACGATGTTCCTTGAAGGGAATCTCTGCTTACCTAGAAAACTAGTTTTAGAAACCTTGTTGAAACCTTCCTCGATCATTTAACATTGTACGAAACCACTAAAAGTTTCAAAATCAATAAGGTATGCTATTAATGATTTTCTTAAAGCCAAAACAAAAAAAAGGTGCAATGGTATTTTTAACAAGTCAGATCAGATCAAATATCGAGCATAAGCGCCATATCAGGGCTGCAGCTGACCAGTTCTCTCTTTCGAGTCGCAGCAGAGCTCAAAAACATCGACGCTGCCTTGTAGGTGATGATTATTTCCACCTTCCAACCGCCTTTCACACAGACGAAACGTTGCAAGCCTGTCGATATTTATCGCGATTTCCAAGGAAAAACTTCTGACGAGCTATATTCCTTAGATTTACAAATTCAAACCATTCAAGTTACGACACACGCCATGTCACGTAAACAGGGGATGAACCATCGTCATTCCATTCGTATTCCATTAGTAAGGAGGAAGTTCTATTCAGAAAGCTTCTGCGTAAAAGCCTCTGCTTCATGGAACGAGCACCCGATCACCACCATCTTAACCTCTTTATTATCTCTCATAAACACAGGACCAGATTTAGATGAAGGGAGGCCGTCGGCTATTCCACTTGTGAGTCACCTCTAAATCTCCCTCCTTCACGAGAAAAATGGAAGAGTGTTAAATTAAACAATTTGAGTAAAGCCGGGGATAATATCGGGAGTTTAAAATTACTGAAGGCTTGTTTAGAATCTACAATTCATTATGACAGAATATGTAACAAAGGCCCATGACAGTACCAAAAATACTATACACTTTGGCTAGAGGTCCCCTAGAGTTTTCAGGTCCCAGACTTCAGCCTCGTAAGACTATAAGTAAATCCGGCACTGCCTACATATCATCATAATATTCACTTCTTACGTCCATAAAACATTCACATTTACTAGCGATCATCCTTGAGTGACTCTTGGGCTTTGTATCGGGTGAATAATAGCATAAAAACTTACTAATCGGTACAATCTTCTTGTACTAAAATTAATATTCGATGTGTTTTTTTTAGCAAACAATATTCCAAAAGAATTTTATATTTTTATATTTTTGATATGTGTTGCCTTCAGCCTCTGAATAACATCGAACTACTCGAAGGGGAAGTTAAAGTCTTTTGATGAAGTAATTAGTGGTGGAGAAAATTAATTAAATCGACCCAGATTATTGGTTACAAATTATCTTCATTAAATTTTGTTCTCTTCAGATTTGCTCGATTTTGTTCACAACTTTTACAAGAGACGGCATCATAAAATATTTATTCCTCAATCCAATGACCGCTCTTCGTTCTCATAAAATTACATTATGAAAGCCATTTTTTATTAAAGGGTTGTTATAGCGATGAAAGGAAAGAAAAACGAAATATTTGAGGGTTTCTTTTTTCATATCTGTTGGGTTTTCGGGTGCTTTTGATAGCTACCAACAAATAATATATATAAAAAAATATATATATCAAAAACGAATAAATAGCTTTGTTGTCAAAACATTCAGTCTTGTATCTTTGCAAGCATTTCTCACACAAATTTGTGTTGGATAATTATTGAATATGTGCAAAAGTTGGCAGCGTCTTTTTTTTTTAGTTTCTTTTAATTAAGAAGTATTGCTATAAGCAGCAAAAGAGAGGCAGCTTTGGAGGACTATGACCCTCTCATCTCAAGAAGGTACGTCATGCTCACCAAGAGAGGGGGATATTTATATAGAATGCTATTAGGCAAGTAACACAATTGAAGGAGTTCGTGGTTTTTGAACTTTTCCAAAATAGCGTAATCTAGATAGAGATGGAATTGTCACAACAGCATTAAATGACGATAAGTGAAGGATATTAACTGAGAACACAAAGACTTTAACTCCCCGCTTATGGATAAAATAGCATAACAGGCAAAACACTCTAGCCTTGGTTGGAAAATAGTCTAGAAGAATGAAAATGCTGACTTCATAAACTTGAAGAAAGTATTGACAGTGTTATGGGTTGTATCTGAGTAAAAATGTATCAGAAGGTAAATTTATGTAAGACAAAGATTATGCGTGCTTATTATGCATTACCTTACAACACGTAGATCAAATAAAGAATATAAGGACAATTTGTATTGCAAGAAATTACTAAAAACACAGTGGTTTGAGATCCAACAATAAAAAGATTTTTATATATACAATAGATATACATGCAAGGATAACAGAATGTTTGTTGATTGTGGCAATTGAGACAAGGTTATGAAGAATGTTCATGCAGAAATTTGGTCAATAAAAGTTAATGGTTTTGATTTGTTAGTGAAATTAAAATAATTTAGTTTCTGCAAGGAAAAATCTCAAATGTTTTCGTTCAAATATTAGTGTGTATGCGTGTGTTACTTGTTAGAATTTAAGTTGTGAAGATTTGATTGCCTTTAACTGTTTAGCTAAATTGATGAATTGTACAATTACTGTTTTTGTTGTGAAAACGTTCACTTTTTAAGTCAATAGTAATTTGATTACCACGCGGACGATGGTCGATTGAGCGCTGTGTTGAGTTTGTTGAGAATTTTGAAGTGATGTTGAGTCAGTGAATTGACATGCGTGGAGTTTGGTAGCATCTCACGAAACGAGACGAATGAGTCATGCGGTTGTTTATATAGACTTTTGGTGTCTACAAATCGGCTCCAGGGAGCTTCGGCGGGAAAAAGGATCTGTTTCGACTTTGCTAGAGTTTAGTGTTTCTTAACCAATGGAAGAATGAATTTACTGAAACGAAGGTGTGATTAGTTAAGGCTTTTTTTAGGGAAGAATACATCTTTCCGAAAGGGGTGGAAGGCTAATGTGGAAGATTCAACAACAGCACTCTAATATCTTTGACTAGTTCAAAGATATTTAGAAAAAAAAGTGGACGCTGCGAAGAGTCTGAAAAAAAATCGCAATAAAACAGGAATCATGAGAGATGAATTCCGATGTATTCATATAATTACTTATGGTAAAAATTTTACATAGGCTGAAAGACCGTCTCTACTAGAAAGGTTGGCGTAGCACAATCTTTATAAACACAATGTAGACTTGTAGCGTTCTCGATAAATTTTACGAAACTTTCTGCAAAACTCTGCTTCAAAAACTCACTTCCGTGTATCTACACTTAACGCCGGAATCGTCCAAGAGATTTTATTTCCCTTTGATAAAAATGAAGGAATCGATGATTTGCCTGGAGACAGTTCACACCAGTCTGTCTTTCCTTAATCCTGGACAAAAACTTACAGAAAACAAAACAAGAGAATATTTAAAATAGATTTGGAGGCGGGAAGCAAGGACTACACATGAAAAAGAAAGTGAATTTTAATAATACGCCAAAGAAACTTCTGGTTATAAGTGTAAATTGGACAGAGGAGATTATTCACTTAATTGTTGATTTTACTCGGGGATAATTTCATCGGCCTAATGATTCTTTTCCATTTTTTTAGTCGAGTAATCTGCTGACATGTTCCTTGTTCTAACCTGCAGTATATCGTTCACACACAAGAATAAATGTCCTTAGGTGATTGATTTTTAAGTAGTAAAAGCGATATTTTTTCTGTTTCACCTTATTTGCAGAAAGGACGAATAATCAAACCAGATGTCCTTCATACAAACAATAAGCGCCTACCATATCATCGCCTTCTGCAAGCTGATCTCACATATCAATTTATTAATGAGCTATGGGTCAAGTTACTGGTAGTAATGCATTTCGTTTAATGTGGGTTAAGTAATGCGGTAGGAAGGGCTCTCTAGCCTTCAGTGGTGTCACTCTGATACTACCTTGAAGTCAGAGCCGTGGAGACGGCAAGAGAAAATATTATACTTCGGAAAGGTCTTCGCAAAAGAGATCTGCCTGAATGAGATTAAGGTATACGATAGGCACCTGAAGAAGACCTAGTAACAGAAACGTTGTGACAAGAACAACAAAGATGAAGATGTAAGGTAGAAAGAATAAATTCCTCATTTGAAAAATCAAAGTAAAACGTGCACTGACAAACCGTGCAAACGTAAATAGAATGGACACATCAAGGATACATAGCCCAGTAGATAAAGACGTTGGTTAGATCCAGTGACTAAACGAAAAGTGTTGCGAGTTCAATACCAGGCCACAGAAGTGGTGAACTAAAGCTTGAAGAGTTGAATTAAAGGGAAATAACCGAGACATCCGGAAATGGCACGGCACGTGGAACTAGAGCAATCTACCCCGGTGGCCGAAATAAAGGGTTCGGTTCGTCATTCCAATCAGCTGAAGATGGCCGGAGGGTACCGCGGTAGAAACGTTGTCTGGAATCTCGCCGCCGTATGTAGTTTCCTTGTGATATTTCTCTCAATATTTTCATGACAATTGTTCTGATAAGGACTCTTTGGTATTCCAATTTCATGAACTTAAGGGTAATATTATATTGACAACAAGATTTCATCATTTTATTCCTGAAATTGCTAAGTGTAAGTGTAAGTGTAAAATATATTCTCATGGTTTATTCTCCGGAACTTCCTGCTTGTGAAACTCTCTTCCGGTTTCTTGCTTTCCTGTCAATGTCACTCTTCATCACGTGTCTCCTTGAATCCGGGTTCTATTATTGTCCATTCTCTTCAGCAACGTTTTCTTAGTTTCCTTCATCTCTTCAATTATATTCACTGTCATCCCTTGCATCATAGAAAGAAAAATGATGCAGGATTTTATTGTAAGTTATTGTGATCTATAAAGGTTTTATAATTTTCCTACTCAAAGACAAAATATTCGCGAATTGTATGCGAGCAATAAAACATTATTTTTAAGGCGTCAAGTTCTAGGCTCAGGATTGTTCCACGCCTCAATAGCCTTTTGCTTTGAATTACTGGTTAAGTATCTTGGTAATTGTAAGTTCAGTTGGACGGTACAGATAAAAGCTAGCAATAAATGTGCAATATTAAGAAATGGACATTGGGACGGGTACCACCATTGCTGTGGTTTAATAAAAAGGGTTCAGTCCGAGAAACACTTGAAGAAGGCCGAATGTCACAACGGCCGAGACTTTGCGATAACAAGAACAAAAATGAGAACCTGTCTATATTTCTGATGTATTATGTACACTATTTACATTATTCCTTGTTGTCATGTTTATCACAACGTTTCGGCTGTTGTACGCTCCGGCCTTCTTCAGGTGGTTGGAATGTCGAACTGAACCCGTTATTTCGCTCACTGGAGTAGACTGTTCTAGTTCCACGTGCTATGTCTGATGGATATCAATTATCTCCTGTTATCTCCTCAAGGCCAGATGGCACAGTGGATAAAGGCGTTAGTTAGATCCAGTGACAGGATCCAAAAAGTGTGAGTTCAATACCTGGTTAAGGCGGTGGAGAACTTTGAGAGGGGAATTAACAGGAGATGACTGACGGAAACATTTCAAACCTCTTTAGATGTACAACAAGGTGGAAATGAGAGCCCCAGTCACGTTAATCTTTTCCTAATCTATGTCTTGCGCACAGGTGCGAAAAGATGGGCACTGATCATTTAAGCCTTCAATATCACACCCCAAAAGAATATAGGAACAGAAAATAGTAATCCTAATTTCCCTCCCGAGACAATTGTATAGATGATGAAGGCGGTTAATGCTGATGACATAGGTAATCTTAGTTGAGCTAACAATCATCTTGAACAGAAAATTAATATCATCTACCAAGTGTTTCAAGAAATAGGACTCAAGAGAAATTCTTTCAAAAGCGAAATTATAATCTAGAATTGCAATGAAAACAGTGATGGCTGATACCTTAGCCACTTCAGTTACCTCGGCATATAGATCAGTTACAACAAATTTAGTAGAGGAGAAAAGGAAATTGAACATAGAATAGGCTACGCTAGAGGTAGTTTTTGCCCAAGAACAGAAATTGCTACTAAATCCTGATGAGACATGATTTTGAATAGTCTAGACTGTCATGTGGATGTCACACATAGCGTCAGGCTCGTTCAAAAATGTCGAAACTATCAACTCTATGAACGCTTTCTAAGATCAATGATTAAAAATAACTTTGCCGATAAAACCTGCAGGTCTTAGCGAGGATTATTATCATTCACATTTTGTGAACTGACACTACAGATTTTACAAATTATACTAAATAACTAAAACCACATTACTTGAGGAATTTCAATAGCGGCAACAACTAAAATGGAAAGCACCTGTAGAGCGAAGAGAAAATCATGACATCGTTAAGATGTTGACATTCTATACTACTTCCTACAAAAGTTTAGGAATGAAGCCCCCATCAATACTGGAAGCCTTAATTTTAAAGTTTTAACTTACTGGACATGAGAAACCTATTTTCCTTGCTGCTTAGTTAACGAATGCAAATATTTCCTTATAAGGAAGCAGTTAATATTACCATTACCATTTGGAGGGTAAGACTGAAGAAATAAATCATCAGGATAATTATCTGTCCTATGATCAGGGTGTGGTCGCACGGTCCCCTTTTTTAAGCCGGAGTGGTACATATTCAGGCGTAGCGTGTCTTTGGCGAGTAGACCTGACGGAGTCGATCCCTCTCCAGGTCAAATCAACGCCGATACCGCTCAACTTTAACGTTCGCCTTGGTCAGGGATATGGGACCGTTCTTGCCGTTCGAGAGGCCTTCGCCTTGGCGTTGATTTCCGTCTAGCAAGGCCCCATCCTAACACCCTCATCCACCAACCCTGCTTAGTCACCGCACTGTCACCATCCATAGCTTCGGAGCCTAGTCTGCCCCACTAAATCTCCTCCTGTTCATGAGACTGATTTAGTCACCGATGACCCTCACCATGCAACATGTAGTACTAGCAACACTCATAAAGGCATCTCACATAATTAGAGAAACACTTATCTTCGTTCAATCGTAAACTTTAGTTCATAGTCGCATAAAAAACAACTGAATAAATATTTCTGTCATGGAACTCATGGAATTTGAATATCACACATCTGATCCATATTCTTCAAGTGGTGATCAGCAGTTAGCGTGTCTTAAAATGTCCGCTCACCGACAAGTAATATTTAAGAAAAGAGGAAATGGCTCGAGTAAATAAATCCCAGTATTTAATGTAAATTTCGTATGAATTATAACCATTTTTATTAAATCCTTTCACTGCTATGCTTCTTACAACAATCGCAACACGAATTTGTCACAGATGAATCAATATTTGCTCGACAACCAAACAGTTGTAATTAACGACGTGTCTCAAGTCGACTCCGATTTACAGCATATTATTTTGGGTTGTCTTGGTTGGTTGCTTAGAAATCTACTGACCATCAGCTGCAGTGGTCAATGTTGATTTTGGTTTAAAGCAGGGATATGGATACTGATTTTCATTGGATGCACGCGTATTGAACTATGAAAGATAGATAGATAGATAGATAGATAGATAGATAGATACGAAAAGACTGAATTAGATAGATAAGGATTTTTGTTTATTTTTCCGTATATTTTTCTTCATATATATATATATATATATATATATATATATATATATATATATATACAAACTGAAATGGATAGATTATGAACAGATAGATAGATAGATAGATAGATAGAAAATTTTTATAGTCTCGATCCATAATTTCCTTTAATCTCCCGGTGACCTTCTAAAATATTTATGGCATTTCTTCTGAAGACCGCATTGAGGATTAAAAACTGACGATCACAATACAGTGTTGATACCTATGTCCGTCACTAAGTATATATGTATCTTTTATTTCTACCTTACACCTTTATAAATCTACCATTCGTCCACACATTGAATAATGCTACAGCATTTGGTCTGCTATGTCTCAGGAGATTCTTGACAAATTTCAAAGAAGCATCTGTCATATTATCAATCCTGCTTCACTCACTTTCCCACCGCCATCACATAGCTTCCTTATGCATTTTTTAAAAAAATCTATTTTGATGGTAATTGTTCTGATGAGCTTTAGGTGCTGCGACATCACGAATTTAATTGCAGTCCTTGATTGTTAGTAAGCTTTCATCATTTTACAGTTGAAACTATTTGATGTAATCGTAAGTTCTATGTAAAGGTTTTTTTTCTCGCACTTCTCGCATGTAGATCTCGCTTTTGGCTTCTTGCTTTCCTATCAACTATGATCTGCAAAAATGTAAATGCGCCGTCAATCGTCATTTTCTGTCACGCCGAAGCCCGTTTTTCGGCTTTTTTTCTCTGCAGCTAGTGTACTCCTATTATTTTTTTTTCACTCTCAGAAACACTTTGCGTCATGGCGGCTTTTATTACCACATTTGGGGTGAAATGATTATTTATATATATATATATATATATATATAATTTCAGGAAAAACAGATCACTTTAGTGATCCATTTGTAATAATTTATTTCACCAGAGAATTTTATTTTTCTCTGGATCTGCAGAGTTCACTTTTAAAAGGTAAAATGAATTTAAAATTTACACTTTTGACGGGCAGTATTAAGCTTATATAATTTGACATCGAAGGTGGTGAGGATAGTGTGAGAGACATGGTCGAGTTTAGAGAGGGAAGGGAGAGTTTTAAAATGTATTTTTATATTTCTTTTTATTATAATACTTAATATTGAGGAATATACACACAGACAAATATATATATATATATGTGTGTGTGTGTGTGTGTGTGTATTTGGGCAAAAATCCTTCTTTTATACAAGTTTCGTTAAAGATGACAGATAAGACCCTGCAATTAAGGTTTTAATTAATGTTTTCTCTATTTTAAAATTAGTGGAACTCCTCACTACCATGAGCCCGTCATCTCTATACAGCCCGATGTCCTTAATATCTAATTCATGATAAAGAAATATTCCAACAACACAGTAATTTTTATAACGCAGCCCCTAAAAAATAGTGGATACAAAAATGCTAACATCAATTATAGAAACAATAGTACTAACCAGAAGAAAAACAGGAAAAGGAAAACCATTTGGTATACTCCTCCGTTCAACCAAATGGTTAGTATTAAGCTAGGACATAAATTCCTAGCTTCAATTAAAAAACACTTTCCTACAAATAGTAAATTTAGTAAAATATTTAATAAAAAAACTCTAAAATTAAGTTACAGTTGCACTGAAAATCTAGAAAGTATAATAAAAAACACAATAATAAAATCCTGAACAAACCCGCATGCCAGAATAGTATTAATAAAAACCCTACACTTAAATTAAACAAAGATAGTGAAAAATTATGTGATCGTAGAAACCCAGAAGACTGCACATTGGAAAATATATGCCGCGTAAAATCTGTGATATACCAATGTACTATCTCATCCATTGAGAGTCCTAATACTAATATGATATACATTGGGTCTACGAAGATTGAATTTAAAGCAGGTGGAGACAGCATAAGTGCTCCTTCAACAATATTAATAAAATAAATCAGACATCTCTATCTAAATATTTTTAGAATTTGAAGGAAATGAATAAAACACCAAAAGTAAAATGGAAAATTATAAACAAAACTAGAACTTGTAAAACTTGGGATGACCCATGCCCTTTATGCCTACATGAAAAACTACACATTATTAAGTTTCTAAATAATGAAAATTTATTAAGCAATAGACATGAGTTAACGGTTTTTTGCCAACATCATCAAATTTTCGTATTGAATAATTAGCATAAAAAACAAACAATAAAATAATAAATACAAATTTTAAACTCCATAGTCTAAATAAAATGTTTAAAAGCCCTACCCAATAAAAAAAAAGACCTTTATGAAGTCGCCAAAAAAACAAATGTTAGCGAATTATGACAGTTTTTTATATACACAAAACCATTTCAGGGGGAAAAAAATAAAAAATAAAAATAAAAAAATCTTCATAGACACTTAACCAGACTAGACGATGTCATCTTCCGCTTTGAATTTAGACACCCCAACCTTACCCTGACTTGACCTCTTATATAACTGAGATATTGATACAAATTATTAACCCTTACGACCCTTTATTTTAATAATTGCTCTAGCCGTTAGCACAGTAATTTTAATTTTAATAATGAATATGCTTATAAAACGCGTAAATTTCAAGAATTAATTATTCCAAAAAAAAATTCGCTTGAAGAGGGAACAGAGCTTGGTGCTTTAATTCAATTTAATTCAAATAATTATATTGAAGTTTTCGGCTCTTGTTTTGAAACATGAGAATTCTGATGTAGCAATTGAATCATATTTTTAAATAAATAAATATATATATATATATATATATATATATATAGGTGAACACTAAGTCAACACTCAGGGCGACAGGCTGTTTCATGCTGGACGCAATCGTCAGGCGGCCTGACGATTGCGCCTAGCATGCATGAAACAGCCTGTCGCCTCAGAGTGTTGACTCCACTGTTCACTTTTATATTTATATTTACACACACTCTATTTCTGATGCTGAGCAATTTATCTCATAAATATAGAACAGCTTAAAACTATATTTCTTCATATATAAACATAAAAACAATAAACAAAAACTAAAAATTCTTGAAGCTATATACATAAAACAGTTCAAACCTAACCTGAACAAAATAAACTATGAAATCTCCACAAATATTCTTAAATCCCTATAATTGTTAACAGAAGCCTTGGTTTATAGCAACGGATTCCCATGCTTCATACTTCTCGTTTTCACTCACGCGTGGTCATGTTTGACGTCATGAGCTGAGATGCGATTTTCGCATCCAGCGTCTCGTATGCACGATTTTATCGTTGCTTGAAAATCTTCCATGTAAACAGAGACAGACTATCATCATTGTTTTGTCCGTGTATTGCTTAATATATTGTAATGTAATTGTCGTTTTTATTTGAGTGATCTGGGATTTTTTTTTTAAACACAGAGATATATATATATATATATATATATATATATATATATATATATATATATGTGTGTGTGTGTGTGTGTATTCGTGTGTGTGTGTGTGTGTGTGTGTGTGTGTGTGTGTGTGTGTGTGTTTGGGTATTTAGGCAGCAATCCATCTTTCATGTGTTGGTTTTTCTTTGTTTTTATTTGTAATCTTAACACCAGTTGACAATAGCAAAAAACTTAGATTAATTATTTATTACAAAAAATTTTAAACCTCTAATCTTATAGTTAAAAATAATAATTCACCTCCTAGAACAAAATTAAATAGAACAAATATTATTTACGAATTTAAATGCCCATTAAGAAATTGTATTCCTGATACAAAATTCGTAAATAATTATATAGGTCACACTACAACATGTTTGACACGCAGACTCACTCTACACCTTACTGACCATAGCTCAATTAGATCTCATTTAAATATTCATGGAGACCTACTGGACACTATTCGTAACATACTTGTTGACAACACTAATATAATAGCATCATCTACATTCAAAAAAGGCTAAAAAATAATGCAAGCCTTATTAATAAAAACAAAAGAAACAACACTTAACATTATTAATTTTGAACATGGACACAATATATTGACCGTGTAAACAGTTTGTAAAGCATACATACAACAAACTATTTCTTATTTAACAGTTAAAATATTTAATCCTTGAAAATGGCTAAATGTATAGCCGAAAGCGCTCGGATAAAAAGAACATTCGGACAGTTTTTATGTAATTCATCATCCGAAAAGAAAAAAAATTATTAGATCACATGAGAAATTGTATAAAAACTAAATAAAAGCACTGTCGCATTCAATGAATATATATATATATATATATATATATATATATATATATATATATATATATCCAGCTGTTTCATGCTGAATGCAATCGTCAGGATTCGCGGCCTGACGATTGCATTCAGCATGAAACAGCTTGTTGCCTCAGAGTGTTGACTCCACTGTTCACTTTTATATTTATATTTACATACGTTCTCTGATATTAAGCAATTTATCCCATAAATATAAAACACCTTAAAACTATATTTCTTTATATATAAACATGAAAAAAATAGACAAAAACTAAAAATTCTTGAAGCTATGTACATAAAACAGTTGAAAACTAACTTGAACAAAATAAACTATGAAATCTCCACAAATATTCTTAAATGCCTATAACTTATAAAAGAAGCCATTGGTTTATACCAATGGCATCCCATACTTAATACTTCTAGTTTTCACTCTTGCGTGGTCATATGTGATGTCATGAGCTGCGGTGCGATTTTCACTTCCAGTGTCTCGTATGCAAGAGTCTGTCGGTGCATGGAAATCCTCCATGTAAACATAAACAGACTATCATTATTTGTTTTGTCCGTGTATTGTTTAATATATTGTAATGTAATTGTCATCTTTGATAATGGCTTATGTCAGCCGAAAGCTTGGATAGGATTAAAAATATGTATCAATATTGTGATTTTCTTTCTTCGTTTAATGATAATGTTATTAAGCTTATCGGACGATATGAAAAGAATTTACATAAAATAGACAAACTTGTCTATATTATTTAATGAAACAAGCATCAATATATAGATGCTACTGTCGGAGTGTCAGCTACCCAACTCCAAGTTCTGGTGAGTGAGTCGCGTTGATAGCAAAGCAGTAAGATGAAAAATAAAGCCTATCAAATGAGAGAGAAACTCTTGATTAGTCAACGGTCAGCTAAATAGAGGCGATGTCTTAATAATTCATAAACGAGAAACCATTCCGCTATCAATCCCAATAAGTACCTTGGCATTTATGAAACAAAATATGAAAGATATCGGCGTGAGGTGGGAGAGTAAATCTATTGGAATTAACTCCTGGCCGGGTAAGGATCGACATGTCCAACAGGTACCACCTGAACGTCATCCGTCGACTGTTAGCATAAACGGTGTAAAAGGGACAAAACTCCTCGGAATCGATTCCTCGCCCGGTAAAGAGGGGCAAGAGCGAAAGGTGTCACCTGACCGTCATCCAGCGTCTGTTCGCAAAAAATAAAATAAATAATTATTGAGACATGGAATGTTAGAACGCTAAACTACTGCGACCATTTGGAAAACATAAAACAGGAGATGAGTAGAGGTTAAATGTCAACATTTTAGGAATATGCGAAACAAAGATGGCGAAACAATTAAAATTTTGTCGGTGACAAACACAGGATTATATATGCAGACGGAGTGAGAAAATGAAAAAGGAGTTGGATTGATACTAGAATAAGATATGAAGAATATGCTTCGGGATAGATAATTAATGATCAGACTGAGATAGATAGATAGATAGATAGATAGATAGATAGATAGGAAGGAAGGAACTGTCTTAGATAGATAGATAGATAGATAGATAGATAGATAGATAGGAAGGAAGGAACTGTCTTAGATAGATAGATAGATAGATAGATAGATAGATAGATAGATAGGAAGGAAGGAAGGAAGGAACTGTCTTAGATAGATAGATAGATAGATAGATAGATAGATAGATAGATAGATAGGAAGGAAGGAACTGTCTTAGATAGATAGATAGATAGATAGATAGATAGATAGATAGATAGGAAGGAAGGAACTGCCTTAGATAGATAGATAAATAGATAGATAGATAGATAGATAGATAGATAGATAGATAGATAATGAACACACTTATATAGATAATGAACAGGCTGAGATAGATAGATAAATAGATAGATATGAAATTCTTGTCGTTAAACTGAAAGGAAAACCTTTCAACATATGCATCGTAGTTGTTTATTCACCGAAGGCACGAAGTACAGAAGAAATCGAAAAATGTTCTACTGTACGCCTGACAACACCAAGGATCAGAGTGTAAGACACATTATAATTGCTTGAATGCCAAAGTAAGCAATTCGTGGGAATGGTAAAATAACTTGCAATGGAATCTGTAATGAATGCGAAGAAAAATGGCCCCAAACCTGGATCCAAGAACACCCAAAACGAAAAATCAAATCGACTACATAACTATGAAAAAGCGAATCAGGAATGCAGTCGTTCACTACAAAACCTATCCGAGTGGTCACCTGCTAGTTATATGTAAATTTAGAACGAAACTATGGAAACTGGAGAGGCCTAACGTAGCACCCGAATTCTTGAACGATCTGAAGGAGAAATATATGGACTGTGTGGAAAGATACGAGGGACAAAATGGAAATGGGTACTCAGGGTGGGACACACTAAAAGAAGCTTTAGTGATATCGGCACACGATGCTCCCAAAATGGATTAAGAAGAAAAAACGAATTGATAACAAATGAGATCCTCAACGTGATGTAAAGGAGACAGAAAACAATGCCAAAACACGGAACAGAATATAGAAAACTGCACAAAGAAATGGAAACAAATGCAGGCAGGCTAAAGAGGAATGGCTCAACTAAAAAAGTGTTAAAATAAAAAAGAATGAATATCAAAGATAAAGCAGCTATTTATAAAAAAACAAAATTAAGAGAAATAACAGAACAAAAGACATGCTCATCATAATGCTGCATAAAATCCCAGGATGGAACGCTGATATTAAAGAAAGAAAACTACTTCAGAGATGGAAAGAATATATGAGAGAAATCTTCCACAACAAAAGAGAGCAACCAGAAATATACAGAAATATCGATGGGCGGGAAATATTAAAAACCGAAGTGGAAGCTGGACTGGCCAAATTGAACAGAAACGAAGCGGCAGGGTCAGACGGAATCGTAATAGTAGGCTTAGATGGCTTTTGGATAAACAAGATCACAGAAATAAATGAAATCTACTGCCTAAGAAAGGAGACGCAACAAAATCAGCCTAATGAGCTGCATGACAAAATCATCATCTGAATTCTGATGAAGAGAGTGAGCTACAGAATTAGACCGGAAATAGAGCAAGAACAGTGCAAATATATCAATCAAACATTGCTCGCTAGGAGAAACGCTGTTACATAAGCTAACAGCGTTTCCCCTAGCGAGGGATGTTTCATTGATTTGAACCTTTTAAAACCCTATATTCTACATTCAACACCATCACTTGATAAGACACCAGAAGTGTTGAAACAAAATGGCTATTTTTGTAGTGATTTTATAACAAATTTATGTTATAATTTTCAAATAAATAATTATATATATATGTGTGTGTGTGTGTGTGTGTGTGTGTGTGTGTGTGTGTGTGTGTATCGTTGACACTTTTGTGATGTCAACAAATACTCGTTGTCACTTCGTAATACTCATTGTAGTAGAGACTTTGTAATCGCAGATACAACTATAGTAAGCACCGAATGGAGATCCCTATAGTGATCAGTATAGAGAATATTGCAGAGAAGTGAATAGTGATCCGTATTGTAACAGAGGATAGACTAGAAAATGGTGACCCTTTAGAGCTACAGTATTTATACTTGGGAAAGATAGCGGTTAACCTGGGGGAGCATCATCTCGGGAGTCAGTTCCAAAACGTTGGAAAGAAGGTATTAGAGTTGAACTCACTGATCGAGTGGACGTTGCATGGCTGGTCTTGTACGAGAACGTTTCGCCTTTGGGACAGGGTTTGTTGTGTGGTAAATAATTCATCACCCACAAGGCCGCGTAAGCGATTTTGAACTCTATCAAAACAGAAAGCTGAAGAATGGTCAGCTGCAGAATAGATACGACAACAGTACTCCATCTAGTTCGTGAAAAGGGGAAAAGGTAGACTACTTACTGAATCGGTACAGGGGACATACCGTTTTTCTGCTATCTTTTGCAATGGATCATGGATCAATGGATATACAATTTCCCCCAGGTCTGGGGTGAGCTTAAATCCCAGTCAGTGTTTAATGCATTTGCCTGGGTAACCTACGAAAATACGTTTTACCTTGTGTTTTTTTTAATGAAGTGTAATCTATTTCGAAGTAGAAAACAATATTTCTTCCTATAAACTTTGTAATTATCGTAACCCCTCCCCCTTCACGTCATTTTTCATCAAAAAACAATTTTCTGTCTGATATCAAGAGACCCAGGAATAGAATAAGATGGCCGCCTTTATCAAAGTTCAACTGAAGTTATAAGGTAAACTAAACTCTGAGCAAGTATCGACCTAACATTATTGATTTCTCACCATCCAGCACTTGATTCGTACGTCACCGTAATTAGGTTTTTTTTGTTTTTGTTTTTATCTCCGCAAATTAACGAAAATGTACGTCTGAGCTTTTTATACTTGCCAATTTTTCTATCATTCACTTGTAAATTTGGTCAAAGATGACAGAAAAATTAAAGCACTTTCCGAAAGCTTTCTGAAGAAAAAATTCGGTTAACTTAATAAATGCCATTTGGAAACTAAAAACGTACGGAAGTAGTACTTCGATTTATTTCTAATTTAAAGACAAGGATATTTTTTAAGCAATCTCTGTCTGTGGAGTAAACCAGAAAATATGAGACATCTCAATAAATTTGTCACTAACAGAGAAACTAGTTTTGTTTAGAAAAAGATTTAGTGAACATTTTGATCACCATATTGTTCTCTCGAGAATGTTGTTGTTTTCTTTATCAGCATTCGAACTGAGAGATGTCCAAATATTCCTGGGTATCTTCTTAATTAATATGCGAATAATGGATAATTTGGTTGCCTACATAAACACCATGACGATGGTGAACGTACAGCCATCATTCGAGTGATTTATTGATCTGTTTTTAGACTAACATCGTTAAGTGTTTTCTTGATTAGTATTCAGAGGGCTGAAACACAAATCTTAGTTGTCTTGATTTTCATGCAGGCGCTGGATGCACTAGATTTGCTTAGGTTGTTTATGAAAATGCGAATGGTGGATGCACTATCAGGTTTGATAGTCTTGATGATCATGTGAATGCAGGATACATAAGCAGCTTTGGTTGTCTTGATCAATATGCAGCGGATGGATGAACAAGCAAATTTTGTTGTTTTGATCACCATGTGGATGCACAAGTAGATTTGGGTACCTTGATCAACATGCAGTGAGTGGATGCACAAAGAGCTTTGTTTGTCTTCTTGTTCAACATACGTTTTGTAAATGGACAATTGGATTTTGTTGCCTTTATCCAAATATGGTTACTGGATCAACACATTTAGCCTCTTCTTGATCACCATACGAATAATGGATATACAAGTAGCATAAAACCTGTTGATCCTTTCTACGCTTATCTCATGATGGTATGTGTTTATATATATTATATATATTATGTTATACATTATGAAATGGACAAAGTCCGACAATTATTTTGAGACATTTTTTTATACGTTCTTTTTTAAAAAATGTCTTAAAATAATTTTCGGATTTTGTCCATTTCATAATGTGTGACGTCATTTGTTTACATTTGGATGCGCACCGACCAGATATGAATGTACGAGAGGAAATCATGGAGAATTGTAGTTTAAAAACAGTAAAATCGACCTTGCTAACCGAAACGTTCCTCTGTGGCTCAATCGGTAAAAGCACGTCAGACTATATGACGGTTCCGTATAGGATACAGGCTCGATTCCTGTCGGAGGACACATATTTTCTACGAAAATTTCTCGGACATTCAGGTCGGTAAATGTCGTTAATACTGTTTATTGTGAAACAGGGCATTTACTTAAATATTTGTAGGTATAAACATAAAAATTGTCTTAAAATATTATGTTATATTACGCGCACACACACACACACACATATATATATATATATATATATATATATATATATTATGAAAAATTTGTCAGAGTTAATCCGCATAAAAAGTCAATATGAATAAAGGTAAAAGACAATAGAAAGCCTGTATTATTAGCCGACAACAGAACAATAAAAACAATATTTCTACACGTGAAAATACTTGACGTAATTATCAGTTGACAATATGAATACAATAGTTCTTCTAGTTGCTAAGCACAGTTTGTTTATTGTTAATAGTTACTTTGTTTTCAATAAATTAATTTCGTTTTTGCCTTGAAAAAGTCCATATTCCAATAACCAGCCTTGATACATGTCTAAATGTCTTCACTGTAAGCTCCCATCTCTATCACCGTAAAACGGTGTAGCAAGACTCGTGATATATTTGGAATTATACGCAACCGTTGCTAAATGTTCTGGTGAATACTAAGATCAGCTATATGCAGCCAATGCAGGATAAAATTGGCAAGGAAAGAATTGGTTCATGCGGGTTCTGGAAAATCACTAACAAATTCTTAACAAGTACAAACCCGTCTGTGGGCTGTCGAATTCCTACATCAAATTTTCCGTTATCTGTTGCTAAACTAACCAAATGATTAAATTCCTGTACTAGCTTGATTCTGATGCCTCGTGCATACATTTTACTCTCTCTTGCTGACGAACTTATATTCTTGTTACAGGTAATGGTTAGTCCGTTTTTTCGCTTTCCTTTGATACGTTCTTTTGTAGTTTTCATTTTTACCTGGTTTCTCTGGTATCGTTATGAAGACATATCTACTGAGATCATCCAGTATTTCACCGCTGTTATTTTTTATGTTTAATATTTCGGTAGTCTCCTCGATTATAAATTATCTAACTTTGACAGCATTTACAATATAATCTGGTCCTAATTTCTTGAATCTTGCCGATCTTACCTCAAATTTTAATACTACATGTACTTCTATAAATTTTTAGGCATTCTCTCTCCTGTCTACGTGAAAGAGTTACCCACTGTATTGATTCCATCTTTGAAGTATCCTTTCTTTTTCTATTATGAGCGTTACTTTTGTAGATTTTATGCATCCTGCTGAGGGTCATGTATTCTGTCCTTTTTTTATGTATTCTGTCCTTTCTGTTATTTCTTTTATCGTTTTAAGCAGCCCGATACATATATATTCCACAATGTTTCTACCTCTGCACATTTATCCATTAGTCATATACATTTTGCTTGCTTGTGTCCGCTACTATGGAATGTAAGTGAATCGATCTTTGCGACCTTCTGTATTACTTTGCCGTCCAGAACCTGGTCTACGAGTGTACGTGTATTCAATTAACAAAAACTGAAAAATCACCAAAGGCATCCCGTCCAACATTCTTCGAAATGAGCTTCTAGTCTTCTGCAGGTCCCAAATCTGATTCCTCTTCAACGGTTCAAATTTAACAAAAGCGGCACGTATGCGTTCCCATTGCTTGCAAGACACTCTGTCACCATATTTATCGCAACAAGTCTCCTCGCCTAAAGCCGAAACACATATGCTACACTTGTATAAGTGTTGCAAATTCACAAGATGGCCGGTAATTTTCAAAATATTTTCAGGTTATATATTTAACCCCTAGCAGAAACTTACTGTACTAAGGTCAAAGTGAAATCGTTTTTCTAAGTGTTACAATGTTATTTTTTGCTAATATAATGTGTGTGTTTGTGTTTGTGTATGTGTATGTGTGTGATATTTTACGGACCTTTTATAACTTGTAGGCAATTTCAATTTATCTTTCCCTATTCTATGACAGGGCATAACATTAGAAATATCTGTCATCTCGGGGTAATTATTCAAAACGAACTGAACAAATCAAGAGGGATTTTAACAGATATCCTTACGATCACTGAATATCGAAGAAATGAATTGGTTATTATATAAATGAGTCTGAATACAAAAAAACACCAAATTTATTAAGGTTTATTTCACCCAAATTATTAAACTAATTTTCGTTAAACCAAGGAATTATTTTTTTATTAAAAAGAAAGTAAACTATATTCCCGATAGAGCGAAATTTTTCCCAGATTTCAAAAAGGAAAGTTTACATTAAAGAATTTATTTTCACTAATTTCTTTCGTATAGAAACTTTTTATAAATAAATTTAATCACCGATGCAATTAAGTTCTTAAAGTTTTATTACATAAAAATAATTGGATTTCTGTAGATTCTTTTAAATTTTGATTAAATTCACTTTATGAGTTTTTTTTTAAGAAAAACCATTTAAAAATAAAATGTCTCATTCTCTATTGAATAAAAATAATTAAAATATTCTTCCGTTATTTATTTTTTTGTTTTGTTTTTGCTACATCTGTGAAGTTCGCAAATGTCTGTTAAGTTACTCAGATATACACGTATGTTTATGATGTTCCTGTACATCCACGTCTGCATATGTGAGTGTGACAATTGTAAAACGGTTTTTAGGGCACGCATTTAAATTAAATTATCTAATTTTCTAAAATATTTTGGGAATTCTGCATATAAAATTTCTTGAAAATCATTAGCTATCATTTCAACGCCATTACAACTCAAGTGACTTCGATCCTTACAAAGTACTCATTATTATAACCTTGTGTCAGACAAATCCTAGTTTAGTACATATAAGAATGTCTCAGCATGGAATAAGGATTAGATAGCGAATATTTAACCCAGTAAAAAAACTGAAAATTAACTGCGTATCC
>CAHIKZ030004834.1:1305000-1397500 GCA_903632075.3 Acanthosepion pharaonis
ACGAATAATGTAAATAGTAACATAATACCTCATCTCAGAAATATAGACAGATACTGAAAGGCCGAAACGTTGTAATAAATATGGCGAAAAAGATGAGGACAATAGTCCGAATAATGTAAATAGTGTACATAATACCTCATCTCAGAAATATAGACAGATACTGAAAGGCCGAAACGTTGTAATAAATATGGCGACAAAGATGAGGACAATAGTCCGAATAATGTAAATAGTGTAAATAATACCTCATCTCAGAAATATAGACAGATACTGAAAGGCCGAAACGTTGTAATAAATATGGCGACAAAGATGAGGACAATAGTCCGAATAATGTAAATAGTGTACATAATACCTCATCTCAGATACTGTTTTTGTTAACTTATCTACTTTTTACGTCCTCTGAATTAGTTTCTATTGCTTCCTGAATGTCTTCTCTATTTGAATCCAGTTTTCCATTCTGTTCCACATCTCTTAACATGATCGTCACGTCTTCTACTGGATTAATATCTAGCGGGGCCGGAGTTATCTTTGGAACCTTTTTTTTATCATGGTAGGTAATTATAAACGCTGACAAATGTAAGGAGCATTGTATTGCATTAATATATTCTTTCACTTGAAGACGCTTGTGGTCCGTATAGCTGGCCACTCGTATTCGAGGATACCCGTCTAATATGGCGGCGAGCCAATCCCTATTGTAGACAATTGCTCAGGCGCAGTAGTGTTTATTCAACACCCACAGAGCCAACTTGTGGTTTATACTGCAACTATGCTGAGCAGACATTAGTTATAGTTCCAGAGAAAGATCGTTTTATCTAGCGTGTTCAGCAATTTGAACAAATCCAGTACGCTCACGCGCTCGGTCACGATGACTTGTGACTTCGTGCTACCACTAACAAAAACGCTTTGTCCAATATATAAAGATAATAGTGTTTACTTATCTTGAAAGCATCGTCGGCAATGAAAGCAAATACTCTATATCGTCGTTTGCTTTCTTTTAATTTTTGTTGGTTAACTAATTTACATGAAGGCCCAACGTTTTGCTCACGTGAAGGTCCATCTAATTTAGCTCTAAATTTACCGTTGTTGATAAATACGTTTTCATGTACTTCTTCATCTAACTGATGTTATTTATATTTCCATGTCTTTAGCCAAAATTCTTGATATTCTACTCTTTTTCTATCTCTATATTTGCGACATCAGATACGTCAAATATATTTCAGCAAACCCAGCACATTTTTCGATTAATCTCAAACCTCATTTTGAGATTCTCTTTTAAGCATTTTTCTCCTTAATAATGCTTCCAATCTCCGTTCTCTAATATATTCAATATTTCCATCAATTAGCAATGCTGTTCTCATCACACAGTAACTTTAAAATAGCTTGTTTCTATATTCACCTCTAATCAGTTGTTAACTGGGACAAGAAAAAGATTGCACAACGAAGCTGCTATCTTTTAATCTTCAGAGAAATACATTTTTCACCTCCATCATCTGATGCTAAAGTTCGAGAGAACAACTCATTTTACCTTCTTGGTCTCACGTTTTCTACTGATATGAAATGAGGCGATTATATTGAAACAATTGCTATGAAGTTTGGTTTATTGTGTCGAATCTTTACAAATCAGAATAAATCTAAAAGATTTATAAATCACCCATTTGTCGTATTGCTGTCATATCTGGTCTGGTGCTCCGTTTATATATTTCGAGATACTCAACAAAATGCAAAGAATGATCTGCAATGTTATTGGCTCTGACCTGGCATTACAACTTTAATGAATTCCCCACCTACGTAACATGGCTTCTTTAAGTCTTATCTATAAATATTTTTATGCCAATTATTCTAATTAACACTTCTTATTGGTACTATGACCACATGAATTTGAACGTACTACTCGATTGGTTATTAGGTCTCATCGTTTTATTGTTGAAATAGCTGAATGCAAACGTATGTTCTATTCTAATAGTTTTTATTTATCGGCTGTAAAACTCTCCTCCGATGACTTACTTCCTTATCATGAACTAACTTCAAAGATTCAAATGCCACACCATTGACATCTTCTGTCTTCCTTGTCTTTCACTCCCAGTAACCCCTTTACGTCTCAGTGGCATTATCGCCATCTTCTGTCTTCCGGAAACCTGTTCTTTTATTGTCCTTTCTCCTCACTAAAGTCTTCTCGTTCTCTTTCACTCACAGTATTCCCTTGTGTCTTAGTGGCATTATCGCCATCTTTGTCTTCCTTAAACCTGTTCTTTTATTGTCCTTTCTCCTCACTAAAGTCTTCACGTTGTTTTTCACTACCAGTAATCCCTTTACGTCTTAGTATTATTATCGCCTTGCTTGGGATGAACAAAATATAGTCATTTTTTATATGCATTAATTTCAGTAATATACATCAATGCTGATATTATTATATATCCTTTTCAACAATATAGGGAACATCACTAAAGTTAGATTGCAAAATCTCATCACATGAAATAAGCTATTGTAGACAATTCTAGTATATTTATGATATAATTATAAGTATATCCTAAAAGTTTGCTATCATCATCATCATCATCATGGGTGTGGTTGTAGAGTTGCAGCGCATCTCGGGACCGATCTGTTTTCCCTGCATATTTGAATTGAATGCTGGCGATGTATTCACTTATGTGCATCGAGTCTTGGGCACGTTGTGGCCAGATGGAACCTAGTTCCAGCCCAAGACGATGCCCTCCAACTTGAATGCTCGCCTTCGGCACGGACACTTGGCCGTTGATTCTATTGGGGGGAACTCCCCACCGCGTCCACTGACTGCAGTCTAGGAAACCCTTCCTACGGTGATGCCGTGTCATCAGCGCACTAGCTGCATAGATAGCTACAGTGTCTGTCCCAATTGTGCTAGATAACCATTAACACTACAAGAAGGCCCGTCCGCCCTTTGACAGAACGTTTTTCAATCCTGCTGAATCTCTAACTCTCTACCTCACTTGAAAAACCCGGTCACGGATCACCCGACTATCCGGAAGGTAGTACTGGATTAGATGATACCAGTAAAACTACTAGTACCTGATATAATTTACCAATATATGATTGGTTAATATAATTTTTTTTATGAAAATGTCGAATTGTGTAATAGAATTTGACAATGTGGAGAAATATATAGACTTATTATGCATGTGCTGTGGCAGTTTTTAAAATCTAATCACATGATCCCGGCAAATTACACGGTAAAATGACACGTGGTTTAATAAACTTCTTTACCCAGTAAAAAGCTAATTAAATATCTTAAAACTAAAAGAGTGTGTTATTTCATGAAAAATATATAAGAATTTGGATAAACCCATAGCTTGTAGTTATTAGCTGAATATTACTCTTATTATTATATTGCTGTATAATATTCGATCTATATAATGAATATATACTACAAAATTAGAGCAGCTCGAGGTGGTGTAGTGGCTAACAAGCTTGTCTCGCTAGAACGATTAAAACTGAGTAGTGAGTTCGATCTTCACTGGGTGCCCCTTACTTCCGGCCTTGTGCCACATCTAAGCTACGCTTGGAAGATCACTTGGGCACTTCCAGGTGAGGTAATGGTTAGCCAGCTTGTCTCGCTAGAACATTTACGACTGAGTAGTGAGTTCGATCCTCACTGGGTGCCCCTTACTTGTGCCGCATCCAAGCTACTCTTAGAAAATCACTATATACTACAAAATTGGCTTCATTTTGCTTCGTCCGAGTGAAGAGATTTATTGATAGGACGGATTTCTTGTCTTACTCACTTCCGTATAATAAACATCTTGATGACAAACAGGGGCACATCAACGGTTCGCATTCTGACCATGAGACCCGAGATCGAATCTCACCTTGGTCGATTTGTCAGGAAGAAGGAGACTTCCTCATGTTATCGGACTGGAAGGGTTCATCCCAGCGTGGAAAGTGCTTAAAACCAAGCCGTGTGAGTAAAATTTGGTAGACAGAACCCTTGGGGCCGTCGATAGCTGTGCTAGCACAAAGTCACCACAAGGCATCGTGGCTTGAGCCTGCTGTCCTTGCTTAAAATACTAGATAACACGCCCTTTCTAAGGTTTACTCTGCATAGTTGCAGTATAAACCACAGGTAGGCTCTGTTGGTATTCAATAAACACAAAGGCAAATGAGCAAGTGTCTTCAATAGTAGACGGAAATCAATCCTCATTGGGTCCGCCATATCAAAGCTTCGCTTAGAAAATCATGAGGGCAACTCAATGTGGTGTAATGGTTAGCAAGTTTGTTTCGCCATAACAATTACGACTGAGTAGTGTGTTCGCTTTTCCCTTGGGCCTTGTGCCACATCTAAGCTACGCTTAGAAAATCACCATCCTGATCACAAAAAGGTTCCCACTGGCATTTGAATTCGTTTCTCAATCTTTATTAGTCAAATTGATCAGGTAAATTCCAGAGTATTGATCACAATGAAAATGTATCGATAAATCCGTACACAGCTCTCCGGCCTTTTGAACAAAGAGCAAAGGTTTATCCCTTTTTCCTCTTTAGGACTGGACCTACTTTCTTCTAGAGTCTTTTCATTCTTTTTCACTCCTGATAACATATTGTGTCTTAGTAGCATTATCGCCTTGCTTGGGGTTAATTGATTCAAAAGAAAAAAAGTCATAAAATTGTTGCTTGATTTTGATCTGAGAATTTCATTGTATGATGTTCAGTTGAAAAGATTATTGATTCTAGGATTAATGGTAACCTGTCACGGATCCAAATCCAGGGCCTTCTCACTTCTATTGGTGGAATCTCTTCAGGACTGACCATGTCTTCAGGGAGTGATGTAGCCGTAATCACCATGCGTGAACAATTGTGGGTTTGTGAGGCTATTTAGCCAACAATAGGTTGGAGATTTATTATCCACGATTATTATGCACCACTAAATTAAGTGCTTTGTCAAGGAAGAATATTATTTTGTCTGTAATAAATATTATTATCATATTATTCACATACAGAATTATTGATGGGTCTATGTATCTTTGTTATTATGAAGCTTAACTTAGTATGGCACAAGGTACGAAATGTTGCAGTCCCAGTGAAGATTGAATTTTAAAATATTAGCAGAAGTAACCTGTTAATAATTACTTTACAACATGTGCCATGCGGGTTCGTACGTGAATATATACATTCTTTCCTCATCCCAAAAATTAACATAGAAATGTCTTCTTTCTAATAGGAGTAGGTAGATTCGCCTATCGTTCGGTTCACACTCCTCCCCGTTCTTTTGAACAGGATTAGAGATTTATCTCTTGTTTCCTCTAACGGATTAAGACTCCAGTACCTTCTAAAGTTTTTTCCATTTCCTTTCAATCGCGATAATCTTTTGCGTCTTAGCGACATTATCACCTTGCTTGGGACGAATCGATTACAAACAAATTCGATGCTCTCATGAGTTAATGAAATAAATCTACCATTCGTGTTTCACTGCCAAATACAAAATATTTTTATTTAACTGCATTTTTTCTTAGAATGGGTTTCATGACTAATCATTATTATTTACATTATTTTATTATCCCCCTCTTTGATGTTGCCATCACAGCGTTTCAGGTTTCGTTTCGTCTTGCTTTCTGTATGTCGATCCGGGTAACCCGGGTAACCAATAGGGAAATTTCGAACAAAACCCTTTACGAGGGTAGACTCTTTACATTCCACTGCCCATGTTTCTGAATATCTTGTCTAGTTCTTTTTTTAGTACAGCTCACCTCTGTTTCCACTGAGACCAAGTAAACACTACCCAACCCAGGGATTGAACTCCCAAATGCTATGCCTCAAATTCATAAACCAACACTTTAATCTACTAAGCTATCCTCCATTGATGTGCAATCTGCTTTACGCTACCGTATGTTGGGAGAGGATTTGAATTCTTGGTCTTTTTCTCTTCAACTGAATGCCGCATCAAGGCTATAGGTCTTGATCTACCCTACTATGGATTAATGCTTTTTCTAAGTGAACGCAACAGGCTCGGCCGAAATCTGAACTCAGCCTGTCGATTCCATTTTCCCCACCCAAAACTATTACGTCATCAGCACCAAATAATATTTCACTAAAATTCAATTGTGGATTTGCTATTCTTACAACAACGTCGTCTAAAAGGAAGATCTTTGCCGTCACATACGATCCAAAATGGTTCCTATAAAATCAGTATCACTTTCTGTTGTATTATATAAAATTATCACAATATTGCCTTTGATAAACGAATCGGTATCTCTATGCAGCATGATATAAATTCTGCGCTCTGGTTAAAACAAAAGAGGTTCAATCTCCAACCCTGGGCCTACGATCAGAGCCTCAAATATTTGTGTCTTCTGTAAAAAGTGTTACCTATAAGAAATATGCATGAATACATATTGAGTTTTATATATAAAAAAAATTATTTGTACGAGATGGTAAGGTTAATAGTAATGATAATAATAATGATAATAGTAACGATAATAGTAATGATAAAAGTAACGATAGTAGTAATAATAATAATAATGATAATAGTAATGACAATAGTAATGATAATAGTAACGATAATATTAACAATAATAGCAATGATAATAGTAATGACAATATTAACTATAATTGTAACGATAATAGTAATAATAATGGTAATGATAATAGTAACGATAATAATAATGATAATAATAATAATAGTAAAGATAATAGTAACGATAATCGTAACAATAATATTGACAATAATAGTAATGATAATAGTAAAGATAATAGTAACAATAATGATAATAATAATAATAATTATAATAGCCGTTTCCTGATAAGGAAACATTCGGTATTTATTAACCGAATAACTATTGCTACTTTCGGTTGAAATTTACAGAATCTTTCTATGGAAACAATTTTTGAGGAAAATAGTTTTCTCAAGTTTAGTCGCTATTAACTCTCTTCCTAGTATAGATCAGTGTTTCTTTTATTTATTTTTTTTCTGTAGAGTCAAATGTCGACATCTTGATAATGTCATAATTATCGTCTTCGTCCGCCATTATTACTTGTTACTGTTGCTAAAACTCCTCAAGGAATATGGTTGCTACTATACGGTACAGTTCTTTGTGATTCTATAGCGTCTGTCCACTAACATCATTTGTTTTTCGCATCTCTTCAAGACTCTCTAAAATTTGCTGTTCATTGTAGATCTAAACAAAATTTGATTCTTACTACACCTCCTTCACCTCACCCTTCCATCCATTTACACACACAATTTATTTTCTCTCTGTTTATTTCCACCTCTCATTCCCTCAAATATGTCCTATGTGTATCAGGTTTTCCAAGTAGCCCTTCCTCATAAAGTAACCCGGAAACTTCAACTGTCTTTTTTCTATTAATTTTATATATTTAAAACAAAAACGGTCTTCGCTCAGTTTGAATTCTCATATATAATCCTGTATGATTTTGACTCAAATTAAGGATGCTTCATATGCTTACACCAGACCACTTTTTACAGTGACACAAACATATATTTTACACACACATATACATACACACACACAAACATATATATATATATATATATATATATATATATATATATATATATATATATATATATATATATATATATATATATATATATATATTTATATATATATATATATATACTTTTTATACGTTATCTTTTATGGATGCAACAATTCAGGCTGTAACCATTCAGAATGGTTTCCGTATATGAATACAGGTTCGATTCCTATCAAAGAACGCATATTTTCTACGGAATCTCTTGAACATTCAGGCCGGTAAATGTAATTAATACTGTTTAATTAAAACATAGCATTTACTTAAATAAGTTGTATCCATAATAATAACGTATAAAGAAAATATATTCAAATATTTGGCAGATTTAATCCATTATTTATATATATATATATATATATATATATATATATATATATATATATATATATATATATATATATATATATATATATATATCCCAGGTATGGGTAAATAGCAGGACAAACTGGGTTCTATAGCCTTGGATGGCAAGTGGTCTAGGAGAAGGATAACTCTGAATTCAAAACCTGAGGGCCGTTTGGGGACCATTTGGCATATAGTGCACCAGGTCTCTGTATTCGGATGTGTGGTTGGTTCTGCACAAAGCCTTCACCACTATAATCAATTCATATGTGCTGGTGTCTGAGCTGTCGATTCCTAGGAACTGAGCCGCTTGACCCTCATACACCGAATACGATGGGAGAGACCACCATATATATTTTTACACACACACACACACACAGACACACACACAGAGAGAGTAGCTAATTCTGCCCTGAGACGCTAGTTCGATTCCTGTCGAAGTGCGGATTTTTTTTTCTTTTCCGATTTCACGAACATTCAGACCGGTGGATACTGTGGTCAACACAGTGTGGCAATAATTTGTTTCATGCTTGAATATAATCTTCATGTCATCTGTGCTGTATTTTGTCTCGACTGCTCAATGTTGCATTATGGGTAGTAATGTCTATTATATTATCCTAATGGTTATATGGTAGTCAGTAACGGTTATATTTCAAATTGTTCTGGAGGCTATTGAGTCGAAATAATTGGAGATCCGAATGTGGTTATTTGTAGCTTTTTTATAATGATATTTGTTAACTAACTTTTTACTCGTTATTTATTACTAATTATTTAATTATTTGATGTTTATTACTAGTATTATTCCATGTAAGTGTGTTTATGTTTGCTAATTTGTTTATTATTATTTATTATTTACTTAATTTGTTTAATAGCGTATTTAGATTTCGTTTTTTTTTTCTTTTGGCTGGTTGTTTATCATATTTATTTAGTTAAAAATATTAACTTTGTCTAAAGTAGTTACATTACCCGCGTTGTATATAGTGCCTCTGTTCACATTTTTCATGATAATATTTTACAAGATGTTCCATTTTTAAGTAACGTAGTAAAAATTTGTTTTTGTGTGAAAATCTTGAGATAAGTCATGATCGTTTATTTAGGGATTTGTGTCGGTCTGGGAAAGTGATTATAGCAATTTTCTTCAGACTAACAATTTTTAAATTTATTGTTGTAGGCTGAGGTTGTGTACTTTTATTTCCATGACATTATGTGTTAAATTTGATTTTTGTTTTTAATTTCCCATAAATGTATATTTCAGTAAAACATTAAAAAACAATGGCTAAAAATAACCGCATTCAGATCCACAATTATTCACACACAGTAGCCTCTAGAATAATTTGAAACATAACCGTTACCGACTACACAAGGAACGTTAACTTAATACATTAGACCTTGCTTCCCATAATGCACCAGTGGCCACCATGTATAAATAGAGCTTGAAGATTTTGTTCAAGGATGAAGCAGAAAGACACCGCCGGTGTTGAACACAGTGTTCACTTTTATATTTATATCTGCTGCGTCCCTGATATTAAGCAATTTTAACCTTAAAACTATATTTTCATCATATCTTTCTCTGTCTATCTCAATATATATATATATATATATATATATATATATATATATATATATATATATATATATATATATATAAAAAAAGTGGACATAGAAGTCAACACGTAGAGGCGATAGTCTGTTTCATGCTGGATGCAATTGTGGCCTGACGATTGCATCTAGCATGAAACAGACTTCTATGTTCACTTTTATAGTTACACACGCTCTATCTCTGATATTGAAACACTTTATCCCATAAATATAGCACACCTTAAGAGTATATTCCTTATATATATATATATATATATATATATATATATATATATATATATATATATATATATATAGATAGATAGATAGATAGATAGATAGAGATAATTCTCAAAATATGTGTGCGTGATTGTGTGATCGGATGTTGTTTAGGCATTTCCACGATTTTGATGATTTTTTGATAGATAATTCTTCAGTGCCGATTTTGAGTCCAAATTGTTCGCGACATGGCTCTCCACTACTTCCTTTTCATGATAACTCTCAGCAATGTTTTACTAATTACTGTCTGTTTTGGATATATATCTTTCATAAAAACTTTAACAAAAATAAATAGTTTAATTTATTACAATAGTATTATTTATTATCATACATTTTCCTTTTCAGAGCCAAACCCCCATTCACATTGTTACCCCCTTTATTTGGGGATGCTAACAGTTGCACCCAAATCTTGTTACTAATATTGGTTTTCGGGTGGGCTGATTTTAAACTTAAACTGTTCCAAATGAACGGCAAAATTCCCAGCAATGAAAGACTCTATCAAAGACGGGTTATACTGCAAGTATATATATATATATATATATATATATATATATATATATATATATATATATATATATATATATATACTTGCAGTCAAAATTATAAAGAACGAACATTATTTATGAGTTCAAATGCCCCTTAAGGAACTGTGTTCCTGATCAAACCGGACTCATAAATAATTACATTGGTTACACAACCACATGCATATCCAGACGTATTACGTTACACCTATCTGATCACAGCTCCATTAGAACGCATTTAAACACACACACAAATTTACCAGACTCCATTAGAAACATACTAGTAGAAAACACAAACTGCATCCACTTGCAAAAAAGAATAAAATAATGGAAGCTTTAATAATAAAAAAGAAAAAGTCAACTCTTAACAATATTAACTACGAACAAAGCCACAATGTGCTAACCGTATTCGGAAATTAAAAACATCCCTACCACACACTAAAACATACACATAATGCACACACTCAATTAAGCTGAAAAATCGAATCATCCTTGATAATGGCTAAAGGTATAGCCGAAAGCACTCGGAAATATAAAACATTTGGACAGTTCTTACACACCCTTTGTCCAGAAAAGAAAGCTCTTGTTAGAAAAGAAGAAAAATTAAATAAAAATATTAACCGTAGTACTTTGTCTGTCGTTTTTAATGAAAATGCATATATATATATATATATATATATATATATATATATATATATATATATATATCTGTGTGTGTGTGTGTGTGTGTGTGTCTGTGTGTGTAGATAGATAGATAGGTAGGTTGGTAGGTAGAGAGAGAAAGAGAGAGAGAGAGAGAGGACATCACATAGAAACAGAGGCTGGAAGAGAATGTACCCTTTCGTGAATACTTGTTAAAGGTTAAAAACAGGTTTAACAATGTCCGATGTGGTTCCTTTTCTCCGTCTCCCTCATATCTTTTCCGCCATTAATCATATTCCTTTGCTTGACATGATTCGCACCCGAATAAGATCATATTTCAATTTGTAGTTCACGAACGACACTTGCAGGAATTTTGTCGATAGCGATCGGTGTTGAGGACGGTGGTATCCAAGAACCACCGACCTATTCACAGACCTTTTTCTTTAATACCTGTTGCCAATTTGTCAAAGACACAAGAGACACTGAAATTCTTTACTTGCAGAAACATGCGATCTGTCATGCTGTCGCTGATAAAAAGCAGACAACACAGCATAACAAATTCTTCTTCATGATAAGAAATAACTTGGGATTATATATATATATATATATATATATATATATATATATATATATGTTTGTGTGTGTGTGTTTATGTGTTTGAATGTATGTGTTTTCTTTGAGTTAAAATAAAAAATGATTGACAGATAGTGAGAACTTTTCCTCGATAAGTATAGTAAAGCCTAAAATATATAATTACCTATATATGCTAAATAATAGATTTAATGTATACTGCATTATTTATGGAGTAAATGCACTCAATATTCGTGATAGAGCTTCTGCAAAAATAAGAATGGACACTGAAGTCAACACCTAATGGCGATAGTTAGTTTCATGCTAGATCATCATCCTTAGAACATTTAATTGCCCCCTGTGTGTCTGTATATATATATATATATATATATATATATATATATGATTAATGTAAGAAATATTTGTCTCTTAGTGGGGTATCAGCAATTTACTGCTTATATTTTTTATATTTTCTTATTTATACACATTTTAGCACTGGTGTAAATTTTCTTCTGTATTCTTTGTGTTTGTGTGCGCACGTGTCCGCGCACGCCTGTCTCCCCTTTTTATCTTTTTCTTTATTTGTAGCAGACTTAGTCTGGTTTTGTTCCGGCGCTAGACATGTGATCTATATTTATTTATTTATTTTTATGGTCATATTAGTATTTTTTATAGGAAAGTTGCATTTCGTTTACTTACGTTTTTTATATTATATATATATATATATATATATATATATATATATATATATATATATCAATTACAGATATTATGTCTGCTTATTTTTAATAAAAATCTGTTCATACTCACGGATTTTAAGATATAACTATATAGCCAAGTAATTTACAAATACTGTTCATTTAATCTTTTATTTTTTATTTTAAATTTTGAAATTTATTTTTCTAGTCGTAATTGCTTGATTTATTTCTGTTTTAATTGATGCCTTCAATTATTGGATTAATGTTATCTTTCTTTTTTTTTTGCTCAGTAACTGTTATCTCTTTCCTGTTGATTAATATGATGAGCATAATTGTCATCCTATGCCTGATTTTCTTTTAATATGACACATTCGAATTCAGTATGGCCGGAACTTAATATTAAATAACACTTTCATTTCCATAATTCACTCTAGCCCATAGAATCAAAGTTAATCATGCACTTAATCCCATTCCGACTGCTCTTACACAAATGCTGCTTCCTTTCCCTGTTAAAGGTTGTAGGTGATATAAATCCAAATATGGGTGATTGGCACGTGCCAAGCAGTACAAATTTAAAACTCAAAATTAATTGTTCAGTCTAATTGTTAATTTACAAATTGAAAAATGTGTAATTTCTTTGGTTGTAATAAATAGATAACTTGCCAATGCCTTCCCAAGTAATTTTGTTTCTACGATATTAAATCATATGGGGTGGGGGAATATATTCGCACCCTCGAGACACCTTATTACTCCCCCCACATCTCCCAATAAGTGTTTTAGTCCTCATATACATACAAATATATATATATATATATATATATATATATATATATATATATATATATATATTTCGTTTAATGATAATGTTATTAATCTTATCAGACGATATGAAATGAATTTACATAAAATAAATAGGCAATTTGTCTATATTATTTAATGAAAAATGAACCAATGAAAAAATGCTGCCTAAATACACAGAATTTAAATTACATGATCCAGCAGCCCACAAAACTATCAACACTTGGAATTATAAATTTAGCCTTGGGAAAAGGCAAATTGAAATAGCCAAGGAAAAACTGAACACCCTTAACAGATGCACAATTTTGTCGTTGCTTGGAAATTTTACATGTAAACAGAAACAGACTATCATCACTGTTTTGTCCATGTATTGCTTAATATTTTGTAACGTAATTGTCATCTTTGATAATGGTTAATGTAAGTCGAAAGTTTAGATAGGATTAATATATATATACATATATATATATATATATATATATATATATATATATATATTATGAATAAATTGCCGTCTAAATTAAGCAAAAATGAAAATATCACTGACATCTCATTTTAACAGATGTATTTACCAAAATTAACAACAAAAACGTCTTGAAATACTAAAGAGAAAACTTATTCAATAAAATAGCCATTGTCTTCAACCACGGCCTCCAGGCGAAATCGGAATCTCCTGCAGCTCTTATAGATGGTCTCCTTGTTTAAGTTGGTGAATGCTGCCATAATCCTTGCCATCAGTTCATCTTTGGTGTTACAGAGAGTTTTGTTGGGCTCTCGCTCAACTGTTCCCACACATAATAATCAAGTGGGGTTGCAGTCTGTGGAGTTAGGTAGTCAGATGTTAGACGTGATGTAGTTGCCGAAATTGTCTGTGAGCCATGACTGGATTCCCCTCCTTGTGTGGCATGATGCATAGGACTGTGCCAGAGATAGGGTCTTCCAACAACCACCCTCTTGACCCAGGGAAGAACTACCTCCTCAAAGCCCTTGATTTAGGCCTCCGTGCTGCATCTGAGGCCCTGTAGGAAGATGAATAAAGGCATAAAAGTATAATAGAGGCATAAAATCGGATCACTAGTGATCCCTCCAAGACCTTCGTAATCACCATTAGACTCATCCAACTCTATTATGAATTTTCTGCATTCTCCTCAGATTGACACCCAAACACTCTGAAATTTTCGCATTGGAGCTTTCGGCGCGAATGCCAAAAAGTACAACATGCGGTTTCCAAATTTCTGGCGGTGTGAATTGCGTCATAGTGCTCTTTTTGTCATAGACAGTGCCCAACTGACCCTAATATAATGTGCAGTCGACAAAAACAAACATCACGCATTTGGGAAATTAAAAATATAAAATAGCGACAATTTACCCATCGCACCGTATATATATATATATATATATATATATATATATATATATATATATATATATATATATATATATATATATATAGTATATACAAGCGCACAGACATACCAATATACAAAACACAGATTCACCAAAATCACCAAAACAACACAAACCAACTAACAAAACAAAACATACTCGATATAGATAAAAAAAAAAAGCGGTGGCGATCAAATAAAAGTACCTGTGTATACATGTGTCGGACATAATTTTCTTTTGCGTATAATTTTTTATATGTTTGTATGTTTTTATTCTTTTTGCTTTTATTCTTATTTTGTTCTTTTTTTACTTTTTAAATTAATATATATATATTTAAAAAATATATATATATATATATATATATATATATATATATATATATATATATATATATATATATATATATATATATATTATATTTCTGAATAATTTTGTAATATTTTCAACTTGATGCTCTGTTAAATTTAGAATCGGCCCTAGTAATTTTTATTTTACTATGAAATTAAAAATTAATTAGTTATATTGATTTCTAAATTAATTTAATCATAACTTTAATGTACTAATAGATTGTATTTAGGTTAATTATTATATACTTGCATTCTGATTGGTTACCATGGATTACGTAATAGTGTTTTCCCTGTTATAGCGTTTTGGTTGGTTTTGAATTTTAAAACTCTTTATTTTGCAATCAACCACATCACTTGACAAGACACTAAAAGTGTTGGAACAAAATGTTTATTTTTGTAAAATATAAATATAAATAAATATTATTCGCTCTACTTTGTATTGAGCACTCTTTTAAGAATAGTGTTTTTGGTTATATATATATATATATATATATATATATATATATATATATATATATATATATATTCATTCGACTCTCCCGTTGACTTATGAGTGTCAAGCAGATCAGTTCCCCGGAAACCGACAGCCAGATAACAGCACATGAGATTTGATTATAGTGGTGAAGGTTTCGTGCAGGACCATCCATACTTTTTTTATATATAAGTCATACGGCAACATGTTTGACACGCACACTCACCCTACACCTTTCTGACCATAGCTCAATTAGATCTCATTTAAATATTCATGGAGACCTACCGGACACTATTTCTAACATACTTGTTGACAACACTAATATAATAGCATCATCTACATGCAAAAAAGGCTAAAAAATAATGGAAGCCTTATTAATAAAAGCATATATTAAGACATGTCTCATTATCTGTCACTTATGGTGGAAAAAATATGATCTAATCTATTTTGGGGGAGGTTACTTTGATTTGGATAATGAGTTCAGCTTTTGGGTTAAATTTATCGATGAAAAATTTTTCGCTCTTAATGCGGTTTTGTTCCATAGTCTTATAGTCGCATTGGTGGAATTTTATAGTTCGGCTCCTTTCGTCTCTCTCTCTCTCTCTCTCTCTCTCTCTCCACACACACACACAACACACAATGTACCTGGTGTAACAGCAAAATTGTCCAATTCGCGTAACAGCAAAATTGTTCAATTGTTAGATTAAGCTCTGAACCGTTGTTTCTTAGAAATGATTAAAGATATCTTACTGGAATTCTCCGAGGATTTTATAACACTATTAGACTCTACTTTGAGCAATAAGAATATATACTTACTCTCCAAGCTTAACAGAAATATAGTGATGAAATCGATCCTAAACCAAAATAACATGTTCATAATTAATCATAGCTAAGGATCGGAAGCTCACGAAGGAGTGAAATAAGTTCAAATATATATATATATATATATATATATATATATATATATAAAATGAACATTAAAGTCAACACTCAGAGGCGACAGGCTGTTTCATACTGAACGCAATCGTCATCGGCTTGATGATTGCGTCCAGCATGAAACAGCCTGTCACCTCTGAGTGTTGACTTCAATGTTCACTTTTATATTTATACTTACATACACTCTATCTCTGATATTCAGCACTTTATCCCATAAATATAGCACGCCTTAAAACTATATATATATATATATATATATATATATAGTAATTAGTAGGAGGATTTGATAATTATATTTAATTAATTCATTGAGTCTGATAGAAACCTCAACAGGAATAGAGGAAGCACTGGGTTGTCAAGCGAACAACATACCAACCGTACCAAATGGGCCTCGGTAACGAAGAGATTCCAAATCAGACTCAACTTAGCGCCGCTCGCTCACATATTCCGTGGCGGAACTCGACTGAGTTCTCTGTAACCATAGGACTGTGCCCCCGGGAGCCACGACTACTCTCACCAAGCCGTGCCAACTGGAGCATTAGCATCGGTGGTGGATGCGCACTGCTGATGAGTCCCAATTATAGGACGAAACGGCCGTCCAGTGCTTCCTCTATTCCTGTTGAGGTTTCTATCAGACTCAATGAATTATTTAAATTAAATATAAATATATATATATATATATATATATATATATATATATATATATATATATTCCAGGATCATTTTCCAACTTATTCAAGATGATCTTCGCCTTCTAACTTTCTGCCCTAAAGTAACAAGTTTTCACGTACGATTTCATTTTCAAGTCCTTTTTCACTGCTATTTGGACTGTCATATCTGAAACTTCCCTCTCGCGTATCAAATGCCTTGTGAATTGAATTGGATCTTTTCTAATTGATCTCTTTATCTCTAAGTTGAAATGATCATCCCTCTTCCTATTGTGACATCATGACCCAGTTTTCTTCTCGATTGTTCCCTCTTTTTTTAAAACTTATTCACTTTTCTCTTGATGCTTGCTGAATGGACTTTGACGATGGGAGCCAGAGTATGAATATTGATAGCATTACTGAAGGCCTGAATAATCTTCTTGCTGTCATCATCAGCTCATTTGGGAAGACAGTGGATTGCTCTCCTTTTAGCTGAATAACTCAAACGGTTTTTCAGTGATTCTTAAGATGTAAAGATAGCTTAATGTTGTATCTGAAAACCTGGAAAAAAGAAACACAATTAGTGTAATGGTTGTTTAGATATTAAACATTTTGTAGGATGGATAATTATGCTGTTACACGATTTGGACAATGTCGCTGTAACAGCCGGTATATTAAGACATGACTCATTAAGTAATTTTTGTCTACGTATTCTTAATGGGGTCCTCTCATATTTACGGACGAGTTCCTTAATATCCTTCTTAAGGGAACAAAGAAAATTAACATGTCGATTTATATCCATTTTATTTCCTAGTAGTTTCGGCACTATCTCAATATCATCTTCAGGGTCTTGTTTTTGCTAAGACAAAATTGCTGTGGTCATCTGAAAATTAAATTTTTACTTGCGTAGTGAAGAACGCTAAAATTATGTACAGTACAATTTAAAAAATTTATATTATAAAAATACACGCGCAGAAAGCCAAGGGAAGTAACTAAATTATTGAGATGTCTATTTAAAAATGTTTAAAGATATTGATTATAATTTAGTTATATTAAACTATCTACTGTAAAGATTTTAGAATATTTGTGCAATATTCATAAATTAATTTTAAGCGTTGGTTTCAATTTTTTAATAAACTTGGGAATAAAATGGATATGCATCAACATGATAATTTTCTTTCTTCCTTTAATAATAACGTCCGTAATCTAGATATTAAACATTTTGTGTGATGGGCAATTTTGCTGTTACACGATTTATACTACGAGTTTGTTATTTCAAATTTAAAAAGCTTTTTGTCATCTGTTGTTTATTGATGTCGACCTCATTCATCTTTTCTATCGATTTTGGATTTGATTTTATTTCTATTGTTTTTCATTGTCCCATAACAGCCATAAATTTGTGACGAATGGAGATATATTATATGATCGTTGACGTTAATTCACCGTGGAATATTCAGCAATTAAAGGACTTTCAATACATTTTCGCCGTAATAATTTATTCATTCTTTAATTAAAAATGCATTAAGTCGAAATAATTCCCAGGGTCTTTACGTTGAACAAAGAATACACACAGTGTATCAATAAATGTTCTAGATGTTTCGCCTATATATTTCATTGTTGCAGTCTATTTTGTAAATTTCTGATTCAAGTTAAAAATTGTTACTATATTGTTTTATTTCAATTAATTCTCTTGTTTTTGTAATAGATTTTATATCATTTAAATAAACTCTTTCTACATCCCTTTGAAAATTAATTGAAACAAAAAAATTAATTTCGTTATTATTTGATTTTTTCCGTATTTTTCCAATGAAACATGACCAAGTGAACATTTTAGTATTTCGTATGTCCCTTCCACAATGTCATTCCTTACAGATTGACCACAGATTCTCGATTGGATTGGACAATAAAAGAAGTGAGTTCAGGAAGATAGAGTATGAATATAATGCCACTAAGACGCAAGGGGTCACTGGAATGAAAGAAAATAAGATTTTAGTGAGGAAAAAGGACAATAAAAGAACTGGTTTCAGGAAGACAGAAGATGGCGATAATACCACCAAGACGTAATGAGTTAATGACAGAGAACGAGAAGACATTAGTGAGGAGAAAGGACAATAAAAGAACAGATTCCAGGAAGACTGATAATGATGATTGACTTTACGGAAAAATAAGAATCCTGAAGAGATTTTCACAAGCGAGAAAAGAACAATATTAGAATAGAAATTACGGTTACATCTATTTATTGCCTAGTAAAACGGTGAGACCTAGTTGCCAACCTAGTAACACGCTTAAATTCATGTAATTGAGTAACAAAGACGGAATGCTCATCAGAACAATTGCGATGAAAATATTTATAGTAACGCCAGACGGTAGAAACTTTACTGGGAAAATGACTTTAGTCTATTGATACTTATACACCAGGATGTAAATGATTTTTAATGACATTGCAAAGTAATGTTAAAGCAATGCATTGACAAAATGGTGGCTAATGTTGAAAATAAACCTATCTCTCAGCTCTCCATTTGCCATGCAGTTTTCATTTATAAATGTGCATATCATTGCTTTCTTAATATACGGTACTTTGATGAAAACAATACGCCAATTGCATTCCATTTAAATCATGTTTAGATACAATATAGTTATTGATATTTATCGATAGGAAAACCTGTTTTGCAAACAATTGAACAAGATCACAATCATTGCACTTTCGCCATTGTGGTCTTATTGCAAATTGAAAATAGAATTTTCAACCGGTTTGTGCATCCATTGTGGGATAGGCAAGATATTGTAATAAAACATTTGTGTACAAATATTCATTCATCGTTAAATATAATAATCAGCTTTATAAATCTAAAATAAAATCCCCAAAATTATAAAATGTTCCGATGGTTTTATTAGGCTGCTCTTACACAGAGAACTTCGTTAGCTTTCGAGGTTGACATTATTATCCCATCTTTTTGATTTTATATAAGTGTTGTACTGTTTCTTGGAAGTGAAAATAATGCCAACAGTTAAAATCGTTTGCTGCCTAAAATGCATAATGTTATAATTATTTTAAGTTAAAAAAATAATTTAGTATCTTTAAAAAGGCAATATAATATTTGTTAATTGCAAAAAATGTCCTTATTCTTATTTGTTAAAAAAACTTCATTTTTCGCCATAATGAAAGTATTTCATGAATCTATAAAATTGCGCTGAAACGATACCATAATCACTGAAGATTTACAGGTCTTTTTATTGCTAATTGAAAATCATTTGAAGATGGCATGACTGCAGTCGACTTTGAAAGGCTCAGTAGAACGTAAAAAGGATGTTGAAAATTAATGTAAGAAGAGATTTTTAATTGCCTGACTGCTGAATACTTTTAATACAAATGTGGCCGAATCTGATGTAAAATGTCAAGAAGAATCATTAGAACTAAGGGAGCAAACCCACTTTTAATAATAGCAAATTCGGCCAGAATAAAAATGACTGCCTCCATACCCCAAGTATGTTAAATGCTACATTTAATTATCTGCTACATATATCTGCATCACATATTGTGAAATCGAATTTTAATGTTGTGAACCAGTTTGTCTCAAGAAGACTTGTCTATATTTCTGAGATGAGCTATTATGTACATTATTTACATTATTCGCAAAGATGAGGACAATTGTCTCGAATAATGTAATATATATATATATATATATATATATATATATATATATATATATATATATATAGTTAAGAAACAATTTGTTTAGACATTTTTATTTAGTTGTTTTAAAATTTGTTTATTTATAGATAACCCGCATTTAAGGAACCGTCATATATTTATGTGAACAGTATTAAATAAAATTTACCAACCTGAATGTCAATGCTATTTAATAAAAATATTCGTAAATAGACAGAGTTAAAACCTGCATCCTATACGGAACAACGTTAAACATAAATAACGCAACTTTAATAAATATTTTCTATAAATTTCTCATGACGTCATTTACATTCGATACGCTGAGCAGTTATGAATGTACGATTCATGGAAGATTGTGATTTATAACAGTAAATTCGACCTTGTCTACCATAAGGTTCATGGTGGCCAGTGGTTAAAGGCACGTCAGCGTATATGACGGTTCCGTATAGGATGCAGGTTCGAATCCTGTCTATGAAAGAATATTTTCTATGAAAATTTCTCGGACATTCAGGCCGGTAAATGTTATTTAATACTGTTTATCATAAACAGAGCATTTGCTTAAATACTTGTATCTATAAAATAACAACGTTAAACATAAATAAAAATGTCTTTAATAAATATATATATATATATATATTGGACACGTTACATTCTGACAATGAGACTCGGGTTCGAATCTCACCATCATCGATTTGTCAGGAAGAAGACTCCCTGATGATATCGGACTGACGGGGTCGATCCCAGTGTGCGCCACCCTTGGAAAGATTCTGAAAAACCATACCACAGGTTGACCCAAGCCTTGTACACGGAACGTTTGAGTGTCTTCAATAGCTGTGCGTGAAGTCACCAGTCATCGTGGCCGAGGGCTTGAGTGCGCTGGCCTTGTTCAAATTGCTGATCACGCTAGATAATACGGTATTTACCAGAAACTCTAACTAAGGACTGCTCAGCATAGTTATAAACCACAGGTGGGCTCTGTGGATGTTGAATGCAAATGCGCCTGAACAAGCGGCTGCAATAGGGAGTGGCTAGCCGGTCTGGTAGACAGGTATCCTCGAATACGTGTGGGCAGCTATCCTATCCTCATATATATATATATATATATATATATATATATATATATATATATTCGGCAAAAATATTCTTTTTGATATAAGATTGTCTTTCTTTTCATTTTTTTATTTACTTTTTAAAGTAATCGTATTTATCGCAATTCTGATGCAATAAAGTATTTTAAATTTGGAATGCACTATAGTTTTTATGTCTAAAAGTATATTATTGCAAAACCCCAAAAGAATATATGATAAATACGTTGTATATTTACAATTTGAAGGTTGTGTGTAGGCCTTAGAAGCGGCCAGTTACTCGGAAATTAAATTTACGCAAACCTCGCATGGTTGATAAATGTAACCACTTCAGCTATTTAAAATTAAGTGGTGAACGCGGTTTAAGATTTCAAAGAGTTATCTCCTTTTAAATAAAGATTCTTTTGCGATGTCACCTCATATTTTAACAATTTCTTTTCTGTTTTAAGCTGAAACGCAGCTTCTGTTTTTTGGAGTTTTTTCTTTTTTGTTTTTTAGGGTTTTTTTCTTCTTTTTCTTTTGGCGATTTCAATATTAGTGGGTGATACGTAGATTATATCCACACAAAAATCACAAAAAAAATGGCGCTTCGTATGAAAAGGTTAATGACGACATCTTTAACTAAGACGCAAGTCTATGAGTTGATACGCATTTTAAGCATGATGGAATTTCTCATGAAGACCAACAACAATCTAAGTGAGCGTCAACAAGTTGAAATAACAACAATCTTGAAAATGTCCGCCACTCGATCGTTGAAGATCGTTGATGAAAAATTGATAGAATATCGAAGGTGAATGTTTTGTCTTCTTTTTTATGTCTGTAAATGTTGATAGAATAATTGACAATGAAGAACACACTTCTTCAATACTCGTCTCATTTTTGCTTTCACAGACGATAAAAAAAGATTGTTGTCTTTGTATCACAATTTGGAGGACCAAATTTAAAATGGCCGACAGGTTTTTTCAAATTTCAACTTCATATAATATTTCGATTTATGTCTGGTTAGAGCCGCGTTATATTTATGCAACTTACCTCTCCAAAAAACAATTAGTTGACAAACGTATTATTTTGCACGGAATTCAAAATTTATCCAACGTTTATATCCAACATTATTGATAAAACAAAAATTAGATTCATCAGCTATCTATATATATATACCTATCTAGATAGTGATCTACAAACTTGGTCGATTTGAAATCAGTCAGAGACTCTTACCCCCAGGTTATCTGCGCACAGCAGAGAAAAGGAATGGGATAACGCATTATATCCGTGATATATAACGTCATAGTTACGAAGTGCGATGTGTTAAAGCAACAGCGGCCGTTAAAAATACCCTTTTCTCTATAGTGCTCAATCGGCGAATGAGAGCATCTATCTATCTATCTATCTATCTACCTATCTATCTATCTATTTATATATATATATATATATATATATATATATATATATAGATAGATAGATAGATAGATAGATAATAGATAGATAAATGATATTGATAATACTAGTGGTTAATATACACACAGATATATATATATATATATATATATATATATATATATATATATATATATATATATTGCTTTTGTGTAGAGTATTTTCCACAGTGAAGGTTTGTATTTCACTAAAGTCGGTCCTAAAAGGGTCCGACGTACAAAAGTTAGGACTGATAATATTTTATGACGCAGCAATCTAGTTGTGGTGGTTCATACTTTAATGTCCGACATCGAGTGACACACCAACTCCACTGAGCCCCCTGGCGACTGCTACTACTTATTATATCTGGGAGAGTCTATTTACAATAGAATAGGTATACATACACATACATATATATATAAAAATTTCCAAGAGAATAGAATCCAAGTAGAACAGACTAAGACTATAATAAAACGACAGAGTAAAACTATAATAGAAAGGCTGAAACACTAATATTCCATAGTTATAATTTATTACATTGGAATCGTAATTACGATCCAATTCATCAGACCTACAAATTCAAAAAGAAATCATCTGTTACTCCTTTCTAATGCTTTCATTTTCCTCTCACATTCGTCCCCACTCTCATACATACACTCTCACTTTTTGAATTTGTAAGTCTGATGAATTGATCGTAATTACGATTCCAATGTAATAAATTATAACCATGGAATATTAGTGTTTAAACGTTTTTATTACATATATATATATAGATAGATAGATAGATAGATAGATAGATAGATAGATAGATAGATAGATAGCTTATATAAAGATAAGTTGAAACAGATGAATGTTATAATGGGAAAAATGTCTAATATTACTTTACTACTATTTGAACTATAGTTATAGTTTAAGAGTGAAATTTATTTTAATTTACCAAGACTCATAGTGCAAAATGAGTAAAATGTTTAAAGAAAGAGAGAGAAAGAATAATGGAATGCGTCAAGAGAAAAAGTAAGAATAATAGAGAAAAACGTGTCAAAGAAGCAAAAAGAAATAGGAAGAAAAACAATGAGATTGTCAAGAAAAAAAACAAAACTAAAACGGAAAGAGAGAGAGAATGATATAAAGTAATGTGTCAGGCAAACACATAAGAGTAAAAAGAAAGAAAGAAAAGGAAACAGAAGAGAAAGAAGGAAAAATGAAAAAGAGAAGAGAGAAAGAAAACGAAACAAAAAGAAAGTAAGAAAGAAAAAGAAAAAAATAGGAAAATTAAAAGAAAGAAAGTAAGAAAAAAGAAAAGGAAATAGTAAGAAAGAACGAAAAATGAAAAAGAAAAGAGAGAAAGAAACAAAGAAACAAAGAAAACAAAATAAAAAATGAAAGAAAGAAAAAAAGAAATCGAATGTTGTAATGAATATGATCAAGAAAGCAGAGAGAAAAGTTTGGAAAGCGAAAGAGTAAGAAAGAAGGCAGCAGTGGATTAACAAAACAAGGAAAATATGAAAACGAGGAATCATAGGAAAGAAATAGAAAAAACAATAAAGCATTGGAAGACATAAGAGCAGAAGGAATGGATAAACGAAAAGTAGAAAAGACATAAGAAGGGAATCTAGAAGAGAAAAACGGAAAGCAAGAAACAGAAAAGAAAGAAAACAAGAAACGAAATAACAAGGAAAAAAGCAATAAAAAAATAAGCGGATGGAGAAGGAAGAAAAGAAAAAATTGAATGAAAAGAGACAGGACATAAGAAGGAAGAAAAGGAAGAAAGCTGAAAAGAAAAATAATTATGAAAGAAAGATGAAAGATTGGGAAAGAAAAGCAAAATGAAATAACTAAAGGAAAGAAGAAAAAAGGAAAAGAAACAAAAAAGAAATGAAAAAGGTAGAATGGAAGAAAGGAAATTGGTAAAAAGAACGAAAAAAAAGAGATTGGAATGAACACAAAACTTCTTCGGATCTATATTCCACGAAAGGTTTATTTTTCTTCGCGACCGTTTCTTTAAAATTTCCATAATTCTCTCACATTTGCCATCTTCTTCCCACAACTATTTGTAAAACTTCATATTTGCCAAATATTTGTCAGCCGTCGAAATCAAAATGATAAATTGAGGCAAGATTTTCTTATCTCGCTTTCTATCAGCCATTTTCCTGTGTGAACCGCGCATTTCATACTCGCCAATAATTGGTCCTTAGACACACCAAACATTGAACGCCGAATAAATTCCCTAGGAATTCAAAAGTGAATTATTACTTCTTGGTTGCATCAAATATATAATGATTAATAACGCCATATTTTGATTTGCAAGAGTAAAAAAAGGCGCTTATCTTTGAATGCTAACAAATTTAGATTTTACTTTCTCTATAAAAAAAATGTTCCATTCTACGCCAAACCTTTTCACTAGTTTTGCTTTCGGTTCAATGAAATATTGGTACAAAGAAACAGTCTATTAGTATTTTGGCTGGGTACTTTCTTTTTTATCTTGAGATGGTGTGAAAATGTAATGGGGGAGAAGATTGAAGTCTTGTCTGAAATCTATAGTGATGAAGATCTGAAGATCTAGATATAGAGAAGGCTAAAAGAAAGGTTTAGAATGGTGAAAACAAGGTGAAATGTAAAGGTTAATAGATTGAAAAATGAAGAAAGAGAAAATGGGAAAGAACTGTAGAGGGATGAAGAGGAAGTAAGAAACGAAAGAAGGGTGAAAGTAACGATAAAAATACAAGAGTAAAAGGGCAACAGATAGCAAAATAAAAGAAAGAAAGAAAGAAAGAAAGAAAGAAAGAAAGAAAGAAAGAAAGAAGTAAGAAAAAGTGGAGCAGGAAAAACATGGCAAGAAGCGTTTACATTTTCAGGGACAAAAGGAATAGAAAGAAAGAAATCTTAAAAAAAGAAAAAAAAAGAAAGAAAAGAAAAAAAAAGAAAGAAAGGGACAAAAGGAAAGAAAGAAAGAAATCTAAAAAAGAAAGAAAGAAAGAAAAAAGAAAAGGAAAGTGAGAAAAGAGGAGCGTGAAAAAACATGGCAAGAAGCGTTTAGATTTTCAGGGACAAAAGGAATAGAAAGAAAGAAATCTTAAAAGAAAGAAAGAAAGAAAGAAAGAAAGAAAGAAAGAAAGAAAGGGAAAGTGAGAAAAAGAGGAGCGTGAAAAACATGGCAAGAAGCGTTTACATTTTCAGGGACAAAAGGAATAGAAAGAAAGAAATCTTAAAAGAAAGAAAGAAAGAAAGAAAGAAAGAAAGAAAGAAAGAAAGAAAGGGAAAGTGAGAAAAAGAGGAGCGTGAAAAACATGGCAAGAAGCGTTTAGATTTTCAGGGACAAAAGGAATAGAAAGAAAGAAATCTTAAAAGAAAGAAAGAAAGAAAGAAAGAAAGAAAGAAAGAAAGAAAGAAAGGGAAAGTGAGAAAAGAGGAAAAAAAAAAAACATGGCAAGAAGCGTTTAGATTTTCAGGGACAAAAGGAATAGAAAGAAAGAAATCTTAAAAGAAAGAAAGAAAGAAAGAAAGAAAGAAAGAAAGAAAGAAAGAAAGGGAAAGTGAGAAAAAGAGGAGCGTGAAAAACATGGCAAGAAGCGTTTAGATTTTCAGGGACAAAAGGAATAGAAGTTTTCAAAGAAAGAAAGAAAGAAAGAAAGAAAGGGAAAAGTAAGAAGAAGAGGAGCATGAAAAACAAGGCAAGAAGCGTTTAGATTTTCAGGGACAAAAGGAATACAAGTCATGAAAGAAAGAAAGAAAGAAAGAAAGAAAGAAAGAAAGAAAGAAAGAAAGAAAGGGAAAAGTAAGAAGAAGAGGAGCATGAAAAACAAGGCAAGAAGCGTTTAGATTTTCAGGGACAAAAGGAATACAAGTCATGAAAGAAAGAAAGAAAGAAAGAAAGAAAGAAAGAAAAGAAAGAAAGAAAGGGAAAAGAAAGAAGAAGAGGAGCATGAAAAACAAGGCAAGAAGGGTTTAGATTTTCAGGGACAAAAGGAATACAAGTCATGAAAGAAAGAAAGAAAAAAAAGAAAGAAAGAAAAAGAAAAGAAAGAAAGAAAGAAAAAGAAAGAAAGAAAGAGGAGCATGAAAAAAAAAACAAGGCAAGAAGGGTTTAGATTTTCAGGGACAAGAGGAATACAAGTCATGAAAGAAAGAAAGAAAGAAAGAAAGAAAGAAAGAAAGAAAGAAAGAAAGAAAGGGAAAAGAAAGAAGAAGAGGAGCATGAAAAACAAGGCAAGAAGCGTTTAGATTTTCAGGGACAAAAGGAATGAAAATCTTAAAAGAAAGAAAGAAAGAAAGAAAGAAAGAAAGAAAGAAAGAAAGTAAGAAAGATAGAAAGAAACTGAAAAGTAAGAAGAAAATGAGCATGAAAAACATGGCAAGAAGCGTTTAGATTTTCAGGGACAAAAGGAATGGAAATCTTAAAAGAAAGAAAGAAATAAAGAAAGAAATAAAAAAGAAAGAAAGAAAGAAAGAAAGAAAGAAAGAAAGAAACTGAAAAGTAAGAAGAAAATGAGAATGAAAAACATGGCAAGAAGCGTCTAGATTTTCAGGGAAAAAAAATAGAAATCTTAAAAGAAAGAAAGAAAGAAAGAAAGAATCGGAAAAGTTAGAAGAAAATGAGCATGAAAAACATGGCAAGAAGCGTTTAGATTTTCAGGGACAAAAAGAATAGAAATCTTAAAAGAAAGAAAGAAAGAAAGAAAGAAAGAAAGAAAGAAAGGGAAAGTGAGAAAAAGAGGAGCGTGAAAAACATCGCAAGAAGCGTTTAGATTTTCAGGGACAAAAGGAAAAGAAGTCTTGAAAGAAAGAAAGAAAGAAAGAAAGAAAAAAAAAGAAAGAAAAGAAAAGAAAGGAAAAGTAAGAAGAAGAGGAGAAGGAAAAACAATGCAAGAAGCGTTTAGATTTTTTCAGGGACAAAAGGAATGGAAATCTTAAAAAAGAAAGAAAAGAAAGAAAGAAAGAAAGAAAGAAAAAGAAAGAAAGAAAAAGAAAGAAACTGAAAAGTAAGACGAAATGAGCATGAAAAAAACATGGCAAGAAGCGTTTAGATTTTCAGGGACAAAAGGAATAGAAGTCTTGAAAAGAAAGAAAGAAAGAAAGAAAGAAAGAAAAGAAAGAAAAGAAAGAAAGGGAAAAGTAAAAGAAGAGGAGCATGAAAAACAAAGGCAAGAAGCGTTTAGATTTTTTAGGGACAAAAAGGAAAAAATCTTAAAAAAAGAAAGAAAGAAAGAAAGAAAGAAAGAAAGAAAGAAAGAAAGAAAGAAAGAAAGAAACTGAAAAGTAAGAAGAAAATGAGCATGAAAAACATGGCAAGAAGCGTTTAGATTTTCAGGAGAAAAGGAATAGAAGTCTTGAAAGAAAGAAAGAAAAAAAAAAAAGAAAGAAAGAAAGAAAGAAAGAAAGAAAGAAAGGGAAAAGTAAGAAGAAGAGGAGCATGAAAACAAGGCAAGAAGCGTTTAGATTTTTCAGGGACAAAAGGAATGGAAATCTTAAAAGAAAGAAAGAAAGAAAGAAAGAAAGAAAGAAAGAAAGAAAGAAAGAAAGAAAGAAACTGAAAAGTAAGACGAAAATGAGCATGAAAAACATGGCAAGAAGCGTTTAGATTTTCATGGACAAAGGTATAGAAGTCTTGAAAGAAAGAAAGAAAGAAAGAAAGAAAGAAAGAAAGAAAGAAAGAAAGGGAAAAGTAAGAAGAAGAGGAGCATGAAAAACAAGGCAAGAAGCGTTTAGATTTTCAGTGACAAAAGGAAAAAAACTTAAAAGAAAAAAGAAAGAAAGAAAGAAAAAGAAAGAAAGAAAGAAAAGAAACTGAAAAGTAAGAAGAAAATAAGCATGAAAAAAAACATGGCAAGAAGCGTTTAGATTTTCAGGACAAAAAAAGAATAGAAATATTAAAAGAAAAAAAAAAAAGAAAGAAAGAAAGAATGAATCGGAAAATTTAGAAGAAAATGAGCATGAAAAACATGGAAAGAAGCGGTTAGATTTCCAGGGACAAAAAGAATAGAAATCTTAAAAGAAAGAAAGAAAGAAAGAAAGAAAGAAAGAAAGAAAGAAAGAAAGAAAGAAACTGAAAAGTAAGAAGAAAATGAGCATGAAAAACATGGCAAGAAGCGTTTAGATTTTCAGGGACAAAAGGAATAGAAGTCTTGAAAGAAAGAAAGAAATAAAGAAAGAAAGAAAGAAAGAAAGAAAGAAAGAAAGAAAGAAAGAAAGGGAAATGTAAGAAGAAGAGGAGCATGAAAAACAAGGCAAGAAACTGTTTAGATTTTCAGGGACAAAAAAAATGGAAATCTTAAAAGAAAGAAAGAAGAAAAGAAAGAAAAGAAAGAAAGAAAGAAAGAAAGAAACGAAACTGAAAAGTAAGACGAAAATGAACATGAAAAAACATGGCAAGAAGCGTTTAGATTTTCATGGACAAAGGAATAGAAGTCTTGAAAGAAAGAAAGAAAGAAAGAAAGAAAGAAAGAAAGAAAGAAATGAAAGAAAGAAAGGGAAAAGTAAGAAGAAGAGGAGCATGAAAAACAAGGCAAGAAGCGTTTAGATTTTCAGTGACAAAAGGAATGAAAAACTTAAAAGAAAGAAAGAAAGAAAGAAAGAAAGAAAGAAAGAAAGAAACTGAAAAGTAAGAAGAAAATAAGCATGAAAAACATGGCAAGAAGCGTTTAGATTTTCAGGAACAAAAAGAATAGAAATATTAAAAGAAAGAAAGAAAGAAAGAAAGAAAGAAAGAAAGAATGAATCGGAAAATTTAGAAGAAAATGAGCATGAAAAACATGGCAAGAAGCGGTTAGATTTCCAGGGACAAAAAGAATAGAAATCTTAAAAGAAAGAAAGAAAGAAAGAAAGAAGGAAAGAAAGAAAGAAAGAAAGAAACTGAAAAGTAAGAAGAAAATGAGCATGAAAAACATGGCAAGAAGCGTTTAGATTTTCAGGGACAAAAGGAATAGAAGTCTTGAAAGAAAGAAAGAAAGAAAGAAAGAAAGAAAGAAAGAAAGAAAGAAAGAAAGGGAAAAGTAAGAAGAAGAGGAGCATGAAAAACAAGGCAAGAAGCGTTTAGATTTTTAGGGACAAAAGGAATGGAAATCTTAAAAGAAAGAAAGAAAGAAAAGAAAGAAAGAAAGAAAGAAAGAAAGAAAGAAACTGAAAAGTAAGAAGAAAATGAGCATGAAAAACATGGCAAGAAGCGTTTAGATTTTCAGGGAGAAAAGGAATAGAAGTCTTGAAAGAAAGAAAGAAAGAAAGAAAGAAAGAAAGAAAGAAAGAAAGAAAGAAAGGGAAAAGTAAGAAGAAGAGGAGCATGAAAAACAAGGCAAGAAGCGTTTAGATTTTCAGGGACAAAAGGAATGGAAATCTTAAAAGAAAGAAAGAAAGAAAGAAAGAAAGAAAGAAAGAAAGAAAGAAACTGAAAAGTAAGACGAAAATGAGCATGAAAAACATGGCAAGAAGCGTTTAGATTTTCATGGACAAAGGAATAGAAGTCTTGAAAGAAAGAAAGAAAGAAAGAAAGAAAGAAAGAAAGAAAGAAAGAAAGAAAGGGAAAAGTAAGAAGAAGAGGAGCATGAAAAACAAGGCAAGAAGCGTTTAGATTTTCAGTGACAAAAGGAATGAAAAAACAAAAAAGAAAGAAAAAAGAAAGAAAGAAAGAAAGAAACTGAAAAGTAAGAAGAAAATAAGCATGAAAAACATGGCAAGAAGCGTTTAGATTTTCAGGAACAAAAAGAATAGAAATATTAAAAGAAAAAAGAAAGAAAGAAAGAAAGAATGAATCGGAAAATTTAGAAGAAAATGAGCATGAAAAACATGGAAAGAAGCGGTTAGATTTCCAGGGACAAAAAGAATAGAAATCTTAAAAGAAAGAAAGAAAGAAAGAAAGAAAGAAAGAAAGAAACTGAAAAGTAAGAAGAAAATGAGCATGAAAAACATGGCAAGAAGCGTTTAGATTTTCAGGGACAAAAGGAATAGAAGTCTTGAAAGAAAGAAAGAAATAAAGAAAGAAAGAAAGAAAGAAAAGAAAGAAAAAAGAAAGAAAGAAAGGGAAAAGTAAGAAGAAGAGGAGCATGAAAAAACAAGGCAAGAAGCGTTTAGATTTTTAGGACAAAAGGAATGGAAATCTTAAAAGAAAGAAAAGAAAGAAAAGAAAAGAAAGAAAAGAAAGAAACTGAAAAGTAAGAAGAAAATGAGTATGAAAAAAACATGGCAAGAAGCGTTTAGATTTTAAGGACAAAAGGAATAGAAGTTTGAAAGAAAGAAAGAAAGAAAGAAAGAAAGAAAGAAAGAAAGAAAGAAAGGGAAAAGTAAGAAGAGGAGCATGAAAACAAGGCAAGAAACTGCTTTTAGATTTTTCAGGGACAAAAGGAATGGAAATCTTTAAAAGAAAGAAAGAAAGAAAGAAAGAAAGAAAGAAAAAAAAAAGAACGAAACTGAAAAGTAAGACGAAAATGAACATGAAAAAAAAACATGGCAAGAAGCGTTTAGATTTTCATGGACAAAGGAATAGAAGTCTTGAAAGAAAGAAAAGAAAGAAAGAAAAGAAAAAAGAAAGAAAGAAAAGAAAGAAAGAAAGGAAAAGTAAGAAGAAGAGGAGCATGAAAAACAAGGCAAGAAGCGTTTAGATTTTCAGTGACAAAAGGAATGAAAAAACTTAAAAAGAAAGAAAGAAAGAAAGAAAGAAAGAAAAAAAAGAAAGAAACTGAAAAGTAAGAAGAAAAATAAGCATGAAAAACATGGCAAGAAGCGTTTAGATTTTCAGGAACAAAAAGAATACAAATATTAAAAGAAAGAAAGAAAGAAAGAAAGAAAGAAAGAAAGAAAGAAAGAATGAATCGTAAAATTTAGAAGAAAATGAGCATGAAAAACATGGCAAGAAGCGGTTAGATTTCCAGGGACAAAAAGAATAGAAATCTTAAAAGAAAGAAAGAAAGAAAGAAAGAAGGAAAGAAAGAAAGAAAGAAAGAAACTGAAAAGTAAGAAGAAAATGAGCATGAAAAACATGGCAAGAAGCGTTTAGATTTTCAGGGACAAAAGGAATAGAAGTCTTGAAAGAAAGAAAGAAAGAAAGAAAGAAAAAAGAAAGAAACTGAAAAGTAAGAAGAAAATAAGCATGAAAAACATGGCAAGAAGCGTTTAGATTTTCAGGAACAAAAAGAATAGAAATATTAAAAGAAAAAAGAAAGAAAGAAAGAAAGAATGAATCGAAAAATTTAGAAGAAAATGAGCATGTAAAACATGGAAAGAAGGTTAGATTTCAGGGACAAAAAAGAATAGAAATCTTAAAAGAAAAAAGAAAGAAAAAGAAAGAAAGAAAGAAAGAAAGAAACTGAAAAGTAAGAAGAAAAATGAGCATGAAAAAACATGGCAAGAAGCGTTTAGATTTTCAGGGACAAAAGGAATAGAAGTCTTGAAAGAAAGAAAGAAATAAAGAAAGAAAGAAAAGAAAGAAAAAGAAAGAAAAGAAAGGGAAAAGTAAGAAGAAGAGGAGCATGAAAACAAGGCAAGAAGCGTTTAGATTTTTAGGGACAAAAGGAATGGAAATCTAAAAAAAAAAAAAAGAAAGAAAGAAAGAAAGAAAGAAAGAAAGAAAGAAAGAAAGAAAGAAACTGAAAAGTAAGAAGAAAATGAGCATGAAAAACATGGCAAGAAGCGTTTAGATTTTAAGGGACAAAAGGAATAGAAGTCTTGAAAGAAAGAACGAAAGAAAGAAAGAAAGAAAGAAAGAAAGAAAGAAAGAAAGAAAGAAAGGGAAAAGTAAGAAGAAGAGGAGCATGAAAAACAAGGCAAGAACCGTTTAGATTTTCAGGGACAAAAGGAATGGAAATCTTAAAAGAAAGAAAGAAAGCAAGAAAGAAAGAAAGAAAGAAAGAAAGAAAGAAAGAAAGAACGAAACTGAAAAGTAAGACGAAAATGAACATGAAAAACATGGCAAGAAGCGTTTAGATTTTCATGGACAAAGGAATAGAAGTCTTGAAAGAAAGAAAGAAAGAAAGAAAGAAAGAAAGAAAGAAAGAAAGGGAAAAGTAAAAAGAAGAGGAGCATGAAAAACAAGGCAAGAAGCGTTTAGATTTTCAGTGACAAAAGGAATGAAAAACTTAAAAGAAAGAAAGAAAGAAAGAAAGAAAGAAAGAAAGAAACTGAAAAGTAAGAAGAAAATAAGCATGAAAAACATGGCAAGAAGCGTTTAGATTTTCAGGAACAAAAAGAATAGAAATATTAAAAGAAAGAAAGAAAGAAAGAAAGAAAGAAAGAAAGAAAGAATGAATCAGAAAATTTAGAAGAAAATGAGCATGAAAACATGGCAAAGAAGCGGTTAGATTTCCAGGACAAAAAAGAATAGAAATCTTAAAAGAAAGAAAGAAAGAAAGAAAGAAAGAAGGAAAGAAAGAAAGAAAAAAAGAAACTGAAAAGTAAGAAGAAAATGAGCATGAAAAACATGGCAAGAAGCGTTTAGATTTTCAGGGACAAAAGGACTAGAAGTCTTGAAAGAAAGAAAGAAAGAAAGAAAGAAAGAAAGAAAGAAAGAAAGAAAGGGAAAAGTAAGAAGAAGAGGAGCATGAAAAACAAGGCAAGAAGCGTTTAGATTTTCAGGGACAAAAGGAATGGAAATCTTAAAAGAAAGAAAGAAAGAAAGAAAGAAAAAAGAAAGAAACTGAAAAGTAAGACGAAAATGAGCATGAAAAACATGGCAAGAAGCGTTTAGATTTTCAGGGACAAAAGGAATAGAAGTCTTGAAAGAAAGAAAAAGAAAGAAAGAAAGAAAAGAAAGAAAGAAAGAAAGAAAGAAAGAAAGAAAGAAAGGGAAAAGTAAGAAGAAGAGGAGCATGAAAAACAAGGCAAGAAGGTTTAGATTTTCAGGACAAAAGGAATGAAAAATTTAAAAAGAAAGAAAAAGAAAGAAAGAAAGAAAGAAAGAAAGAAAGAAAGAAACTGAAAAGTAAAAAGAAAATGAGCATGAAAAACATGGCAAGAAGCGTTTAGATTTTCAGGGACAAAAGGAATAGAAGTCTTGAAAGAAAGAAAAGAAAGAAAAAAGAAAGGAAAAGAAAGAAAGAAAGAAAGGGAAAAGAAAAAAAAATGGCAAGGAAGAAGCGTTTAGATTTTCAGGGACAAAAGGAATGGAAATCTTTAAAGAAAGAAAAAGAAAGAAAGAAAGAAAGAAAGAAAGAAAGAAAGAAAACTGAAAAGTAAGAAGAAAATGAGCATGAAAACATGGCAAGAAGCGTTTAGATTTTCAGGGACAAAGAGGAATGGAAATCTTAAAAAAAGAAAAAAGAAAGAAAGAAAGAAAGAAAGAAAGAAAAAAGAGTGAAAAAGAAAGAAAAGAAAGAAAAAAAGAAAGAAACTGAAAAGTAAGAAGAAAATGAGCATGAAAAACATGGCAAGAAGCGTTTAGATTTTCAAGGGACAAAAAGGAATGGAAATCTTAAAAAAAAAAGAAAGAAAGAAAGAAAGAAAGAAAGAAAGAAAGAAAGAAAGAAAGAATGACAGAAAGAAAGAAAGAAAGAAAGAAAGAAAGAAAGAAAGGGAAAAGTAAGAAGAAGAGGAGCATGAAAAACAAGGCAAGAAGCGTTTAGATTTTCAGGGACAAAAGGAATGGAAATTTTAAAAGAAAGAAAGAAAGAAAGAAAGAAAGAAAGAAAGAAAGAAAGAAAGAAAGAAAAGAAACTGGAAAGTAAGAAGAAAATGAGCATGAAAACATGGCAAGAAGGTTTAGATTTTCAGGACAAAAGGAATGGAAATCTTAAAAGAAAGAAAGAAAGAAAGAAAGAAAGAAATAAAGAAAGAAAGAAAGAAAGAATGAATGAAAGAAACTGAAAAGTAAAAAGAAAATGAGCATGAAAAACATGGCAAGAAGCGTTTAGATTTTCAAGGACAAAAAGAATAGAAATCTTAAAAGAAAGAAAGAAAGAAAGAAAGAAAGAAAGAAAGAAAGAAAGAAAGAAAGGGAAAGTGAGATAAAGAGGAGCGTGAAAAACATGGCAAGAAGCGTTTAGATTTTCAGGGACAAAAGGAATAGAAGTCTTGAAAGAAAGAAAGAAAGAAAAGAAAGAAAGAAAGAAAGAAAGAAAGAAAAGAAAGGGAAAAGTAAGAAGAAGAGGAGCATGAAAACAAGGCAAGAAGCGTTTAGGGATTTTCAGGGACAAAAGAATGGAAAGAAAAAAAAAAGAAAGAAAGAAAGAAAGAAAGAAAGAAAGAAAGAAAGAAACTGAAAAGTAAAACGAAAAATGAGCATGAAAAAAACATGGCAAGAAGCGTTTAGATTTTCAGGGACAAAAGTAATAGAAGTCTTGAAAGAAAGAAAGAAAGAAAGAAAGAAAGAAAGAAAGAAAGAAAGGGAAAAGTAAGAAGAAGAGGAGCATGAAAAACAAGGCAAGAAGCGTTTAGATTTTCAGTGACAAAAGGAATGAAAAACTTAAAGAAAGAAAGAAAGAAAGAAAGAAAGAAAAAAGAAACTGAAACAAGAAAGAAGAAAATAAGCATGAAAAACATGGCAAGAAGCGTTTAGATTTTTCAGGAACAAAAAGAATAGAAATATTAAAAGAAAAGAAAGAAAGAAAAGAAAGAAAGAATGAAAGAAAGAAAGAAAGAAAGAATGAATCGGAAAAGTTAGAAGAAAATGAGCATGAAAACATGGTAAGAAGGTTTAGAAAGGGAAAAAAAGAATAGAAATCTTAAAAGAAAAGAAAGAAAGAAAGAAAGAAAGAAACTGAAAAGTAAGAAAAAAAGCATGAAAAAAACATGGCAAGAAGCGTTTAGATTTTCAGGGACAAAAGGAATAGAAGTCTTGAAAGAAAGAAAGAAAGAAAGAAAGAAAGAAAGAAAGAAAGAAAGAAAGAAAGAAAGAAAGGAAAAGTAAGAAGAAGAGGAGCATGAAAAACAAGGCATGAAGCGTTTAGATTTTCAGGGACAAAAAGAATGGAAATCTTAAAAGAAAGAAAGAAAGAAAGAAAGAAAAAGAAAGAAAGAAAAGAAACTGAAAAAGTAAGACGAAAATGAGCATGAAAAAACATGGCAAGAAGCGTTTAGATTTTCAGGGACAAAAGTAAAGAAGTCTTGAAAAAAGAAAGAAAGAAAGAAAGAAAGAAAGAAAGAAAGAAAGAAAGAAAAGAAAGAAAGGAAAAGAAAGAAGAAGAGGAGCATGAAAAACAAGGCAAGAAGCGTTTAGATTTTCAGGGACAAAAAGGAATGGAAATTTTAAAAGAAAGAAAAGAAAAAGAAAAAAGAAAGAAAGAAAGAAAGAAAGAAAGAAAAACTGAAAAGTAAAAAGAAAATGAGCATGAAAAAACATGGCAGGAAGCGTTTAGATTTTCAGGGACAAAAGGAATGGAAATTTTAAAAAAAAGAAAAAAAAAAAGAAAGAAAGAAAAAGAAAGAAAGAAAGAAAGAAAGAAACTGAAAAGTAAGAAGAAAATGAGCATGAAAAACATGGCAAGAAGCGTTTAGATTTTCAGGGACAAAAGGAATGGAAATCTTAAAAGAAAGAAAGAAAGAAAGAAAGAAAGAAAGAAAGAAAGAATGAAAGAAAGAAAGAAAGAAAGGGAAAAGTAAGAAGAAGAGGAGCATGAAAAACAAGGCAAGAAGCGTTTAGATTTTCAGGGACAAAAGGAATGGAAATTTTAAAAGAAAGAAAGAAAGAAAGAAAGAAAGAAAGAAAGAAAGAAAGAAAGAAAGAAACTAAAAGTAAGAAGAAAAATGATCATGAAAAACATGGCAAGAAGCGTTTAGATTTTCAGGACAAAAGAATGGAAAAGAAAGAAAAGAAAAAAGAAAGAAAGAAAAAGAGAAAGAAAGAAAGAAAGAAAGAAAGAAAGAATGAATGTAAAAGCATTTAGATTTTCAGGGACAAAAGAAACTGAAAAAAAGAAAAAAGAAAAATGAGCATGAAAAACATGGCAAGAAGCGTTTAGATTTTCAGGGACAAAAGAATAGAAATCTTAAAAAGAAAGAAAGAAAGAAAGAAAGAAAGAAAGAAAGAAAGAAAGAAAAGAAAGAAAAGAAAGGGAAACTGAAAGATAAAAGAAAAGGAGCATGAAAAACATGGCAAGAAGCGTTTTAGATTTTCAGGGACAAAAATAATAGAAGTCTTGAAAGAAAGAAAGAAAGAAAGAAAGAAAGAAAAGAAGGAAAAAAAAAGAAAGGGAAAAGTTAAGAAGAAGAGGAGCATGAAAAAAAAGGAAAAGAAAGAAAGTTTAGAAAGAAAGGGAAAAAAGAATACAAGTCATGAAAGAAAGAAAGAAAGAAAGAAAGAAAGAAAGAAAGAAAGAAAGAAAAAAAGAAAGGGAAAAAGAAAGAAGAAGAGGAGCATGAAAAACAAGACAAGAAGGTTTAGATTTTCAGGGACAAAGGAATGGAAATCTTAAAGAAAGAAAGAAAGAAAGAAAGAAAAATGAAAGAAAGAAAGAAAGAAAGAAAGAAAAGAAACTGAAAAGTAAGAAGAAAATGAGCATGAAAAAAACATGGCAAGAAGCGTTTAGATTTTCAGGGAAAAAAATAGAAATCTTAAAAAAAGAAAGAAAGAAAGAAAGAAAGAAAGAAAAGAAAGAAAGAAAGAATCGGAAAGTTAGAAGAAAATGAGCATGAAAAACATGGCAAGAAGCGTTTAGATTTAGGGACAAAAGAATAGAAATTTTAAAAGAAAGAAAGAAAAAAGAAAGAAAGAAAGAAAAAAAAAAGAAAGAAAGAAAAGAAAGGAAAAGTAAAAAGAAGAGGAGCATGAAAAACAAGGCAAGAAGCGTTTAGATTTTTTAGGACAAAAAAGGAATGGAAAATCTTAAAAAGAACGAAAGAAAGAAAGAAAGAAGAAAAGAAAGAAAGAAAAAAGAAAGTAAGAAAGAAAGGGAAAAGTAAGAAGAAAGGAGCATGAAAACAAGGCAAGAAACGTTTAGATTTTCAGGGACAAAAAGGAATGGAAATCTTAAAAGAAAGAAAGAAAGAAAGAAAGAAAGAAAGAAAGAAAGAAAGAAAGAAACTGAAAAGTAAGACGAAAATGAGCATGAAAAACATGGCAAGAAGCGTTTAGATTTTCAGGGACAAAAGGAATAGAATTTTGAAAGAAAGAAAGAAAGAAAGAAAGAAAGAAAGAAAGAAAGAAAAGAAAGGAAAAGTAAGAAGAAGAGGAGCATGAAAAACAAGGCCAGAAGCGTTTAGATTTTCAGGGACAAAAGGAATGGAAATCTTAAAAGAAAGAAAGAAAGAAAGAAAGAAAGAAAGAAAGAAAGAAAAGAAAACTGAAAAAGTAAGACGAAAATGAGCATGAAAAACATGGCAAGAAGCGTTTAGATTTTCAGGGACAAAAGGAATTGAAGTCTTGAAAGAAAGAAAGAAAGAAAGAAAGAAAGAAAGAAAGAATGAAAGAAAGAAAGAAAGAAACTGAAAAGTAAAAAGAAAATGAGCATGAAAAACAAGGCAAGAAGCGTTTAGATTTTCAGGGACAAACGGAATGAAAATCTTAAAAGAAAGAAAGAAAGAAAGAAAGAAAGAAAGAAAGAAAGAAAGAAAGAAAAAAAAAAGAAAGAATGAATGAAAGAAACAGAAAAGTAAAAAGAAAATGAGCATGAAAAACATGGCAAGAAGCGTTTAGATTTTCAGGGACAAAAGGAATAGAAGTCTTGAAAGAAAGAAAGAAAGAAAGAAAGAAAGAAAGAAAGAAAGAAACTGAAAAGTAAGAAGAAAATGAGCATGAATAACATGGCAAGAAGCGTTTAGATTTTCAGGGACAAAAGGAATGGAAATCTTAAAAGAAAGAAAGTAAGAAAGAAAGAAAGAAAGAAAGAATGAATGAAAGAAACTGAAAAGTAAAAAGAAAATGAGCATGAAAAACATGGCAAGAAGCGTTTAGATTTTCAGGGACAAAAGGAATAGAAGTCTTAAAAGAAAGAAAGAAAAAAGAAAGAAAGAAAGAAAGAAAGAAAGAAAGAAAGAATCGGAAAAGTAAGAAGAAAATGAGCATGAATAATATGGTAAGAAGCGTTTAGATTTTCAGGGACAAAAAGAATAGAAATCTTAAAAGAAAGAAAGAAAGAAAGAAAGAAAGAAAGAAAGAAAGAAAGAATCGGAAAAGTAAGAAGAAAATGAGCATGAAAAACATGGCAAGAAGCGTTTAGATTTTCAGGGACAAAAATAATAGAAATCTTAAAAGAAAGAAAGAAAGAAAGAAAGAAAGAAAGAAAGAAAGAAAGAAAGAAAGAAAGCGAAAGTGAGAAAAAGAGGAGCGTGAAAAACATGGCAAGAAGCGTTTAGATTTTCAGGGACAAAAATAATAGAAATCTTAAAAGAAAGAAAGAAAGAAAGAAAGAAATAAAGAATGAAAGAAAGAAAGAAAGAAATTAAGGGAAAAGTACGAAGAAGAGGATCGTGAAAAACATGGCAAGAAGCGTTTAGATTTTCAGGGACAAAATGAATATGAATTTTAAAAGAAAGAAACAAACAAACAAACAAACAAACAAAGGAAAGTGAGAAGAAGAGGAGCGTGAAAAACATGACGGGAAGTGTTTACGTTTTCAGAGATTAAAAGAATAGAAACCTTAAAAGAAAGAAAGAAAGAAAGAAAGAAAGAAAGAAAGAAAGAAAGAAGAATTAAAATAAAATGAATAATCAAAAAGAAAGATGCAAACAAAAGTAAAAAGAGAAAAAGACAAAAGGCGTTGGTGAAAAGAATGAGTAAGGCTTAGTGTATCAGTAAATTTGACGGACAACAGTATATGAAAAAGAAGCAGAAACGAGAATAAAACTGATTTTTCTTTTATAATAATTGAATGAACAATAGTACAAAGTTCTGTTTAAAAAGTCAAGGTCAGAAAAAACAGAATTGAATGAAAATAAAAACAAACGTGAAGACATTAATTCAATAAGAATAAAATAAAGAAAAAGTGGAAGAAATTGTGGGAAAAATAATTTGAGTCAATCAAGTGCCACACGCTTAAGTGATAGATGAAGACCTTTCCTGCAGTGGGTTGCTATTTCTTTCTGCGGTAGACTGGTTGCCAACCAAGGTTTTAAAAAAGTCTGTCCTTCTATTTAACCCAGAGCTGGAGGGAAAAGAGATGTACTCATACCCTTCCCAAAGATATTTGTGCGCAAGTGAATATAACAAACTCGAGTGGAATTCGAACTCAGTTCTCCAATTTCTCATACCGAAACGCTTACCGTCACACCACAATGCGGATGTGCGCTATGGTCTAATGGTCATTAAGGTGAGAGAAGGAGAAAAAGAAGCTGGGAAATAAGGAAATAGAGAGAAAAATGTAAAAAGAAAGAAAAACGAAGGAGAGAAGAACAAGAAGAAAAATATGGGGTGAAATGGGAAACAAAAAACAAAAAAACGCAAGCAATATAGAAGAAAATTAAAAGAAAAAAAGAAGAGAAGCAAAAGAAAGCGATAAAGAAAGAATAAACTTATTAACTATGGACAAATTAACACTTTGAGACGTGACCACTGCTTTAAGGTTGTTAGAGAAAAATAATTTAATGTCCAGTCGCCGGTTGAACGGTAGGTAAACACTTGCGTCGTGATTTGCTTATTCTTGTGCAACACCTGATGGGTAGACTGGTACACAAAGAAAGAATTCTGGCGCTAAAGTGAAGGCATGCAATCATACTCTCTCCCTGCTAAATATAATGCTTATATTTTTTGTAAATATTTTTATATCTACCATGAAACATTACATACCAAATACTTGCGAATTTTGACAGAAGTGTTCAAATTGTTCCGTAACGCAGGGCTCAAAAGGTTAAACAACACTTCACAGCTTGGTGAGTTCTAAACTATCGGATACCAGTGGATACTACCTCAGGATAACACTTTGATAACGGGTCAGTGTATCAGATTTTGCAAACCGTGTTGCCTTTTGAAGAATTCAATCGTCGAATGTTTCCTTCGACTTATAAACGATTTCTACAAACTCTCTACAAGGCAGCGATGAATAAGTGTTTAACATTTCTTTAATTTTATTTTGTAAGAAAATCCGCTTGTTGTGAATATCTATACCTGGTGACCTTTCATCTCCAACTTTTTACATAACTTTATTTGCGTATAAACATCTATCACTGGAAAATAATTAACCAACGCTTTTTCTACCAGATACTGTGCTAGCTGGTCAAAAACTTTGCATCTATTCTGTTTCTTTAATGGTACATCAACATCCTTATGAGTCATTTAATGCTGAAATTTTATTTTCTTGGGTGGTTTAGTTTTGTTTTAAGTATCGGAATACTGGTTGTGTATAAATACCAGATTCGTGAAATTTCTTTTTCCAGGTCCTTTTCTTTTGAAAGTTTCCAAATTCTGTAGCTGAGATACTTTTATCAGGCAACCTCAATATGTCTAAGAAACTTATGCTCTTCAAAACTCCTGTTAATTCCCATTCACAACTTCTCCGCTGCCTCAATCGGGTATTGAACTCACACTCTTTGGGTCCTGCCAGTGGATATAACCAACGCCTTTATCAAGTGTGCCATGTCTCCTCAAGCATATTGGATAACGATAACTGATAACTGCACGTGGAACTAGAACAGTTTACCCCAGTGAGCGAAATAAAGGGTTCAGTTCGATATTCCAACCACCTGAAGAAGGCTGGAGCGTACAACGGCCGAAACGTTGTAATAAATATGGCGACAACGACGAGGACAATAGTCTGAATAATGTAAATAGTTTACTTTTTTTAACTTTATTAGTTTAAGACATAATTAATTTTCGTTTCGATGCTAATTTTAAATAATAAACTTGATAAACCAAAACAAATATTATTTATGACTCAACGTAATATTAATCGCTCTTAATCGCCTAAAACATTATTTTCTAATTTCAGTTCTTCTATTTTTGCATGTTAGATTCATGGTCCAAAATTAAGATGTTTATTGACTCCTTAATCTGGTTCGCGAATCTTATATTCTTTATCAAATGCTATATCTGTTATTCTTAACAGTTTATCCCCCTATTGAAACTCGTCTTAGTATATTTTTCTACAGTAAACTTTATGGCAATAGCATCATGAAACATTCTATTGTTCTTAAAAGACCCTCTCGTTCATTATCACTTTTCGAAAACAGTTTCTTGTCCATATAGAATAAGTGATTTGGGAATCTATTAGACAACGTATATCTAGACATTGTGTTATTTATTTCCTTTGATCGAGATATTAATGCAATACATAATACAAAAGAAAAGAACCCCATTCAATTGATTTGTATAATAAAAGGGGGGACTGATATTTTATTGTAATTGTTATGAATGAAATGCTTTTTTCCTAACTAACAGCCTATATAACGGGTATAGGCATTTAATAAAGGGATATTTAGAATAAGGATGTTCCATGTGAATTTTTCTCCCCAAAAGAGTAAACGTCACAGTTCGTCTATTTGAAACGATAAGGTACTTCTTTATTTTTTTTTTTTTTTGGCGGGGGTGTATTCGTTTTTCGAATCTGTTTGCTGCTCTTTCATCTTGCTCTAGCTCATTTTCGAGATAAAATTCTATGGTGATATCATCACTTTGTTATTGTCGTTAAAAAACTTTCATATTTATTATCACTTTTCAAAAACAGTTGTAAGTCGTCTATGTAGAATAATTGATTAATGAATCTATCATATATTTGATAATCATAAAGTGTATTATTGATTTCATTTGATGGGAAGATTAAAGCAACAGTGAAGAGGCGAAATAAAATCAACTGAAAATATTCTTTAATTGATCCGAAAGTTTTCACATTTAATTTCACCATTAAGGTAGCCTTGGTTTAAAGTAATTTTCCATTTTTTTGTATCGGATTTTACAAAATTATGAAAATATTTATTGAAAACAGTTTCAACAAAGAAAGTATAAACAAAAATGTTTTTTTTGTTTGTTTTTTGCTATTCTCTTCCAGCGACAATGATGGAGAAAGAATTACCACGAACCATCGCGAGACACGACGCAAAGAGCCACTCTGTTTCGCGAGGCTCATCCCTTAATCGAGACGTAATCGCTCCAATCATCCGAAGGAACGCCATCGAATGAGGAACAATAAACCCAGAAGTCTCCACTACCACAGGAGTAAAAAAAAATCTATCAGTAAGAGAAGAATATTTAACTATTTTTTTTCATCTCTGAGTCCCGACCGCAGGACCCCGGCTCAACCGCGACCCTGATCAAATTACCGGTCATTTTGCTGGGAATTTGTGTAACAGCAACTACTGTGTAACATCACCAGCACCCTCCCCAAAAATGCAGTGACTTGTAAAGTCTCAGTTCTTCCTCAAATTTCCTACTTATCGAATCTTGATTCCACTTTTTTGGTAAATTTTGATTTGCACCCATTATTATGCCAACGATTCTAACATTCATGTTTGCCACTTTTCTCCTCTCCCGAGCAACGTACCGTCATTTTTGTTACTTCTTACAATCCTCCACTTTTTTTTTTGTCTATCAATCACATCCACCATCCGAAATGTTCCTTTTTATTTGCGATTATTAACTCTGATCAATTTACTTGGTATGGGTGATCAGCCTGGATGTAAAAAAAAAGCCCAAATTATTTTGAATTTTGTTTTCCATAACAGACTCTAGTTCCTGTTGATAATATTTGTCTACCTGGTCGAACACAATTTGTTTGCACTGTTCCCCGCATACGACTACAGCCACCCTATCATACCTACTTTTGTATTATTTTGTCTCAGCTTGCTACATATACAGTTAAATCTTTCGTTGTGCTGTTTTTTTCAGGCTTATCAGTATTCGCCTTGACATAATTTGTCCTGATACCCTTGTTCATAGTTTCGGCCATGAGGGATTCTATTTCTCGCTTCAGGTATCCTCAGCGTGGCCATGTCCATAATTTCCTTTTTTGTTTAATTCTTCGCCCCTTACTTGTTTGTCTTCTTTTTTATATTGCCACACTGTTTCGATTATTTTTATTGCATTGTTATATGTACGGACCTATGTATAAATGTATCTGTGTATTATCATTTAGTAGTAGTAGTAGTAGTAGTAGTAGTAGTAGTAGTAGTGTTATTGTTGTCGTTGTTATGTGATTATATGGGACAAAGAAAATCCCGGAAAGAGAAAAAAATATGGAAAATATATATGGATAAGAATTTAAAGTTCACTCTACTTTTTTATGTATTTTCATAAAATAAACTTAAATAAAGATTTCATAGCAAAATGAAAAATATAATCCTCACGCTTCTGATATGTTAGTAACAACAGACATTAATACCAAAATAATGCAAATAATTCCAAATGTAATTAATTTTCTAGTAAAAAACCAAGAACATCAATCTAAAATACAATTATAAAATTAAAAAGAAGTAAATAGCGGAAGAATATCAAATATTTAAAACTGCGTCAGTCGCCCGAAAATACAAGTGTACATCGTATTCTACTGCGTGTAGTGTAAGAAGATTCTGACAGATGACAGATGTTAAGAGCAATTGGTTAATGAGTGGGTTGCGACTGGGCATTTGAACAAAACAGAACGAAGCTAAAGAAAATAATTTCCAACGCATTCTTCGTATAATTAACGGTTTGTGTCGAAAGACAAAACACAAAAAGCTGATTTGAATGATTCTGTCATTTCTATGCACGGATCAAACGGCCATTAAACGCATCCAGGAAAAGCAGAGAAGGATTTTATGTTTGATGACAGGGATTCACAGGTTAATTCAAGGGGCTAATGACATGAATTTATAAATCCCTCGTTTAGATATTTCTCATTAATCAGCGTTGCTACTGCACCAAAAAAAGCAGATTGAAGTATACCTAATAACAACTTCTTTTCATAGAACAAATAGTTTATATAGTTAATTCAACTTTCGCTAGGTACATGATTATTGCTCGATTTACGTAGTCTGATACAAACATACATACATATATATATATATATTTATGAATAAAAATGACAACAGGAAAACTGGTAATTTGACGCGTTTCGTCAATGTTTTTTTATCAAAAGCAAAAATAACGAAAATGAAATTCATTGAACAAAGTAAAAATAAAAAAAAAAAAAAATGAAAATAGCTGGAATGAAAACGCTATTTCAATTTTTTTCATATTTTTAATTGAAAAATAACGTCAGTGATTGTCAAAAGTTAAAATATGAAAAAAAAAAAATTCCGTTTCTCTATTACATTCTGTTTTTTTTTTATTAGTTACTTTGTTCATTTAATTTCATTTTCGTATTTTGTTTTTGATAAAGTAATTGACGAAACGCGTCAGCAATTACCAGTTTTCCCTATTGTCATTTTTATTCATAAATATTGTCTTCTTTACCGATTAAATCGGAGAAATTTTCATCATATATATATATATATATATATATATATATATATATATATATATATGTATGTATGTATGTATGTATGTATGTAGGTATGTATAAAAGTGAACATATAAAAGTGAACAGGCGACAGGTCGTCTTATGCTAGACGCAATCGTTTGGCTAGACGCAATCAGAGCGACCTGACGATTGCGTCTAGCATGAAACAGCCTGTCGCCTCTGAATGTTGACTTCAATGTGAACTTTTATATTTACACATGCTCTATCTATAATATTGAGTACTTTATCCCATAAATATAGCACAACTTAAAACTATATTTCTCATATATATATATATATATATATATATATATATATATATATATATATATATATATGGAGAAAAACTTATGACAATGTGAAAAAAATTTTCTTGTGACAGGTTTCGTCTTTTAGTAGTTGCTCGGATTAAATTTGTTATTTACGTGCAGCCGAGGTTTGCTGTAAAATTTTCATTTTTTACATTTTTTTTTAATTTAGCCAATTTCATTTGGATTTTTTCTTTTTCTTTCTATCACTTTTCTTAATAGATATCCCACACTGGTAATAAAAGTTCTGCTATGATTGGTAAAAAGAAAAATAAAATTTAAATCTCCCAGCATCCCTCGTTGTGCGCATGTGTAAGCGCCCAATACGAACAATAATTTACACAATTCGCCAATACAAAGTCCAAAAAAGAAACATCTTGTTCGAATGTAAGGAAAAGCACTCTATCATGTCATTCTTATATCTAGATTTATTTTTAATCCGATATTTTTATCACATCTAAAGTTATTATAGTGAATATTCGTTTTTGAAATAGACGTCCTATTTTATCTTAAACAGCGTATGTTACTTCAATCGGACTGTACACTCGAGAAATCTCTCTGGCAAGGATCGATCCGGCGCCCCCTTCGTAGCGGACACCGGTGTGCTTCATCGTTCGGCTATGAAAAGTGTCACAGTACAGCAAGACTCTCTTTCCTCTTTTTAAAGAAAGCACACAGCCCCTTACTAAGATATTTCCCATATCTGCGAAGTCTCATATCAACTGGGAAGATAAAGCTTTGATGTCGGCAAAACGATGCAGACTATTTAAATTAAAAATAAAAACTGTGTATATTTTTCAAATACGAGTTTTCACTACAATAACGTTTGAAGTAGCAATAATATATATATGTGTGTGTGTGTGTGTGTAAACAGATTTTTATTACCACACCAGGATAAAATGATATTTAGAAAAAGGATCATATCTTATTAATAAAACAGGATCCAAAAGTATCACAGCGATTAAAATTTTAGGGACCTTTCGACCGACACAGCTTCAGAATAAATAAAATCATCGGCATATAAAACTAAATTGAAAAGAAAAATTATTTTCAACGACTCTCTCTCTCTCTCTCTCTCTCTCTCTCTCTCCCCATATATATATATATATATATATATATATATATATATATATATATAGTCGTTCTGCTGGTGAGAAAAAATGTATATTTCTTAATATATTATTTATAGCTTTGTTATATTACATTGAGCACTATTTTATTAACACCAGTAATCATGTGTGCTAGTATATATATATATATATATATATATATATATATATATATATATATATATATTTACATACAATTTCCAAAATATGTTTTATTTACTGCATCATAATCATTAGTTTCAACGATGCATTGCCTTGGTTCCGCTGCACTTTTTATCACGATATAACTTTAAGAGAAAAAATGGCCGAATTTGATTTTTATAATCAGCTAAGAATTTACGAAAAAATAAAGCAGTACTTAACACTTTTTGACGAAGTATTATTGAAATGCAAGCAAATACAAGCAATAAAAAACTGAGTGAGCTCCTAAAGACACTTCTTAGTTTTCCATAACATTTTCCAAAAGTTCTGCTATATAACAAGAAGAGATATTTTATGATTTATAGATATTTGAGTTTGACAGGAAAAATGTCTTGCGTAAGTTTTCACATGCCTGCATTTTGTTTTATTTCGATATTTAATATTGGTTCGAGCGGAAACCATTGGCACCAGATGGAAATACACAACAACTTAATCACAGTGCCGGCTGAATTCATGCTATCGATAGTGTTAAATCTATGCAACCGAAACCTCTAACCACACAAACTTCACATTTAGCGAACCATCTCTCTTTCCACAACACTAATAATATAATACATTCCCTTTCTCTTTCAAACTGTCATAGTGGTCGTTGACTACAAGAACAATTAGGTCAGACTAGCTGATGATCTAGTAACAGCTCCAGACAAGAGCTAAAAATAGATTCTTACACACGTGCTGAATCACTTGATCAAGTACGAAACGTTGAGCGGTAAAATATCGACAAGAATCAGTTGGAATCCGAGTCTAGTGCAAGTAACATCTTTTTAACGTTAACGCCAAACAAAAGAAGACGAGTTCCAATTCAAGTCAACATACCATGCTGCATATATCAAATGCACGGATAAATTACTAAGTGTGATAGTCACCTAAGACAGGCATGTATCACTCACTCAATTGGACGCAGGCTACAACTTATACAGCGCCGATTCTTCCGACTCGAACAACGAATTCTACATTGCTGAACATGTGAAGAAGAGTGTGAAAGACCATCACTTGGAGCCAATACTCATAACATTGAAGAACACTATATCAAAAGATATCGCTGCTCAGTGGAAAAGAACTGAACTAGAAATAAAAAGAACAACAAAGAGAAAATATAAAGAAAAAAAATGAAATAAAGAGAAAAGAGAAAATCTTATTTTATTTCAGGCGAAAGACTATAGCTAAATGGTTAATTTGACTTTCCATCTCGGACAATATGACGCATACATCTTTCCACACAGAAATGTATTGCACATACGTTTCTACGTATTCTCTTTCATTACTGTTTTCATGTATCCTCTTGTTATAAGTAAATCTTGTTAATTTGTATATTGGCGTTTAATGTTCGTTACTGTTGTTTTTGTCTCCTGATTCGTGTATTTGAAGCTGGAAGAGAATCCATCAAATCCAGTGGATTGAAACTTGGTCATATCCTTTGACGAGTTATTGTTTTTTATCTTTACTTTTTAAATTTTGTACTGCACCAATTGGTACGTAACAATAGTTATTCAATTTTCTGCAGCTTTGATCTTTAAAAGAAGACTTATATTTATAGCACTTTATCTTCATAATGGACAATATTTATGTCTGTCCTTTGACAAAGTTGAACAAAAAACAGAATAAATCTTTTCAAATGATCATTGTAAAGAAAACTTTCTGAAATCGTTTGAAAAGGGCGAAATATTGTAGCTGAGAGTTAGAACTCAAGAGTAAAAAAAAAAACAAAAAAAACTTGTTTTATCTTTTGGCGAAGTAGGTGTTTCGGCTTCCAGCAAGAATGGCTCATGCAAAAAATATTTCTTTCAGTCTTCACGAAAAAGATACAGCTGTATTGTAAAGTCGAATAAGAATTACACACGTCTATTTAAGTTACATCTTTTTACTGCTGAAATTGCTAGAGATAACAAAAAGTTTCTAGAGATAACCATAAATTGCTAGAGATAACCATAAAATGCTAGATATAACTAAAAGTTGCTAGCGATAAACATAAATTGCTAGAGATAACCACAAATTGCTAGAGATAATAATAAATTGCTAGAGATAATAATAAATTGCTAGAGATAACCATAAATTGCTAGAGATAACCACAAATTGCTAGAGATAACCATAAATTGCTAGAGATAACCATAAAATGCTAGAGATAACCACAAATTGCTAGAGATAATCATAAATTGCTAGAGATAATCATAAATTGCTAGAGATAACCATAAATTCTATACCGTCAGTTTCTTCACTCGCACTTCTCGTTCGAGGAACTCGAGTAAACTTTGATTTTCAAAAGTTTTAATGCAACGTCAATCGTCATCTGTCATCTTTAATAACTGTTCTTTTTTGACATTTCTCATTCATAAGACTTTTTCGCAGATTTTTCCACAGTCAGTAACCACTTAAGTCTTTACGTTTGTTGGGATAACAGATTTTGAAAAAGCATATGTTAATTTTTAAAAATGTTTCTCACAGAACACTTACAAAATTTTGCAAACTTTAAGTCTTGAATATATTTCAAATATCTCGTTTCCTAAAAGCCAACATATGAGACCATCAAAAATTAAAAGAAAATGGTTAGATTCTAAACCTATTATTTAAGATTTTAAAATTCATTAAAATTTAAACCCGCCTAGAAGCCGCCCTTCGGAACGACTTTAAACTAGCTCCTGCAGAGGGATTTTGGACCCTCAGCCTTTTATTTTTAGCATATCTTCAAACTTGACTCGGAAGCACTAAGCAGGAAGAGATTTTCACAAACGAGAAGTGCGATAGAAGAAAATATTAGCATAGAACTTACGGTTACATCTAGCCATTTCAATTATAAAATGATGAGGCCTTGCGCTTAAATTCATAAATTCAAAATACCATACATGAAAGTTCATCAGAACAATTACCATGAAAATATGTATAGAAAAGACACAGAGAAACTACATTACGGTAGTGGGAAAGAGACTGAAACCGAGATGTCAGGTCAGGACCAATAACATTGCAGATTCTTCTTTGAATTTTATCAAGAATCAGTAAATATATATCAGGAGTATCTGACTAGATGTGGCAGCAATATTCAAAGCAAGGACGAATGCTTGATTTATAAATATGTAAGATAGATTCTAGCGAGAATAACTGTCTAGCACGATATAGCGAATCGTACTTTATTAACTTCAGATACATCAGTTGTTATAGCAAGTTATACATATACATATATATAGTCACATTAAGTGTTTCACTTTTCTGAAGATAGTAAACAAAAAACCTGTAGCCAAGACCTTTTCCGTGAACAACCCGAGTGCAAGTGCTTCATACACTGGGATTTGAACTCTGGATCATTATGGTAGAAGGGTAGTTTATCAACAGTGAAAAATCGTTCCAAAGAAAATCCTGAAAAAAATCAACTTTTTAGTGTCACCTCGATTTAATTTCTTGCCAGCCATCAAATATTTTGACGTTCAATTAGTTGACATCTGCATCCTCATCGACTTAACTATTATAAACCAAATGCCTTCTCTGGACATGTCTTGTATTTCAGTAATTCTTTTGGACAAAAATTTAATCGATGTAGCTAGACTGTCACATTGGGTCCGAAGTCTTCTTAACTTCCCATGTCTATTCTATCCGCCCCGGGAGATCATTTCGGAATTTATCGACAAGATCAGATTTTCCGATGAAATCGCTAAAAATCTTTGCATTCGTTAAAAAGCTTAGTGTCCTTCCTATCGGCGCCTCGATCTAAACAGTGGAATCGGTCAGCCTGAAAGCCAGACTTGGAATTGCGAAGGCAAACGAATATCTAACATATAATCAAACAGACTCAGTCCAGGCAAATTGAGTATTTTAAAAAAAACAGTTCTTTGTACTTCAGTAGAATTTTCAGAATGAAAACCAAAAACAAAAAAGTCTGCTCAAAAGTAACAACACTATTCTTCTCATCTCCAGGAATCTAACAACGACAGATATTTTTCAATAATGTACTCTTCAGAAATGTCTATTTTCATAGCATCGAGCACATCAAGCACCCAAGTGATTACCAACTACACCAGGGTAGAATATATCTTCATCGCAAACATTAAAATGTAACAAAAAATATAATTTTTGTAAAGTTTTTCTCACCGATTGCATCTGAAGATGACTGATATTGGAAAAGCTGAAACATTTACTTAATAATAGTATATATACAAAAAAAATATTAGATCTTCCAAACAATGTTGGGTTACTTAACTTAATTCCCCATGTATAATACGAAATTTTCTAAAAAAAATAATAAGCAAAATTAGGTATGCTTATTACGCACATCTACAAAAAATCTTTAGAAAATTGCCATTTCATAGGTCGATTTAAGTTGCAAAATGACTGCATTTCTCTACTTTCTTAGTCATCATTTCTAGCCGTTTTTTTACAGTCATTTCTTGCCCTCTTACTTCTTTGTCCGAATTTAAATTCCTTCTTGATCGTTAATTGGCTTCGTTTTCTTTTGCTTCTTCTTCCAGATTTCTTTCAATATCTTCTTTCCGATTTCTTTTTCATCCATTCCCTCATTTTTTAATTCTTTTCTCTTTCACGCGGGAGGGCCCAGCTCTTTCTTACTATTTTAATTTCATCTTCATCTGCATGTCTTTTTCTCTCTTGTTTATTTTCGGTTCTATACGTTTACCTCATCAGTTTTTTCCTTTGTTTCAATTTTTCTTGGAACAGCAAGTAATTTGCAAAATTAAGCAAAAAAACTTTGTCTTCAAAAACAATTAAAATAAAGAAAAAGCTTCTTATTCTTTCCTTTCAACTTTGCTCTTTAGAAAGAAAGAAAACCAAGCGAAAATCCGTTGTGAAGATTTAATAAAAGAACGTAAGTAACAAGCGTTTGATTGAATGTCTAAGAATCTCAAAGACTTCAAATCTTGTCCATTGGTGATTTTTTAAAGGCCATGAGTGAAGAGAGTATCGACCCTGGTACTCTTTTTAAACTTACTCACAATTAACTTCTTTCTCTCTCTCTCTCTCTCTCTTTCTCTCTCTCTCTCTCTATCTATCTATCTACATATATATATATATATATATATATATATATATATATATATGATAAAAATATAGTCGTAAGGTGGGCTATATTTATGGGATAAATTGCTCAATCAGAGATAGATCCTGTGTAAATATAAGTTAGCACTTAGAGGCGACAGTCTGTTTCATGCTAGACGCAATCGCCAGGCCATATATATATATATATCTTCTCTTCTCTCTCCCTCTCTCTTCCCCCCTCTCCCTCTCTCTCCCCCCCTCTCCCTCTCTCTCTTCCCCCTCTCTCTCCTTCTCTCTCCTCTCTTCTTTCTCCCTCTCTATCTGCCTCTCTCACCCTCCATCCCTCTTTCTCTCCTCTCTTCCTGCCTCTCTCTCTGCCTCTCTTTCTCTATCATCTTCTCTCATTCTTGTCGATCTAATATTCATTAATCACCTCTTTATTTAGCAAACCTTAAGTAATACGACAAAAGGCTAGATATTAAGATTGGTGGAGAAAGATTGTGATGATAGATTATCTTGCATAAGGAAAGGAAAATTCAGCTTTGTTGTCTCCGCCGTTTTAGTAATTTTCACAGGGATATGAAGAATATTACATTTATTAAACTTAACTAAGTGCATTTCAAGGTAAAATTAAAAGTTTAAAAAAGTGCGCGTCGCCAGTATTTCAAGCAGAAAGAATTTTTAAATATCAGCTTTTGAAAGCCTTTAGCTGGAAACGAACTCTAACTGCATGCTTCAAACTAATGTCAATGAGAAAACTACAACTCAGGCATTGTTGAGGCAATTACAATTTCTCTTTTTCTACTCTCCTTTCTGTGATTCTTTCTTTCTTTTTTATACTTTTTTTCCTTTTTTAATTTTTTCTGTCATTTCTTTCTTCCTTCCTATCTATTCTTTCTAACTTCTTTTCTTCCTTCCACTTCACGCTCTTTCTTTCTTTCTTTCTTCATTATTGTTTTCTCCTCTTACCCTTTCCCTTTCTTTCATTTTCTTTTTTTTTCTTTCTTTCTTTTCTTCCTTCTTTGATTCCTGGATAAAATCATAGGAAAACTAGAGGAAGGAATCTTTTTTTTCTTTATAGGTTCCTTTCATTCCTTATTTCTTTATTTAAATTTCTTCTTTTCTTCCTTTCTTCACGCTTTCCTTATTTTCACTCAATTTTTATTTTCCTTCTTTTCTTTTTTCATCTCATTCCCCCCTCCTGCCCTACAAAAGCAATTCATACATTTTTCATCATCGTCCAAAATCGTAAGAGCCGCCATATTGCCAATTCGGATGAGTTAAAAAGAAATCGTAAAGTTCTTCCTTTGACCGAAAAACTGAATGTTCTAGACTTAATAAGAATGGTAAAAACAATATATATTGAAGGATTTCACTAAAGATTTGCCAATGTTTATTTAATCTGAAAGCTTCAAAAACAGATTACGCAAATCCCAATAAAAACGTGTGTTTCTGACATCTGATTTAATATCGTAGTTTATTTGATAAAAAAAAAGGATTCTTTTAATCTCTTAATTCGCTTCTCTGTGATGTTTACACATTCATGTCTGACATATTTCATCAATTCTCTTCTTATTCATATAATTTGTTTTTTCATATTTATTTTTAAGACTTATTTATTAATAAATAACTATCATAACAGTATCGTAAATGAATTAAAATATTTACTAAGATGACGATATATATTGGTCGGCTCAGGAGATTTTTGTGACCTAATATATGTGCTGATTCCTTAAGTTTTCGTATTTTCCAGAATAACTCTCTATTTATTATTTCAACCGCATCCCACAGGGAGCGGTGATCTCCCTTTTCCCTCCATATATGGTCAGCTACATCCGATTTTTCTATTTCCTCTTGTGTTACCGATTTACAATATTCTTTCAGTCTTACCTTAAGGTGGCGGCCTCTTTCTCCTTTATATTTGTTACCACAACAGCACGGGATGTCGTACACACAGTTCTTTGTCAAGTTCTCGTCTATGAGGGTTTTAGTCACCTGAAGAAGGCGGGAGCGTATAACGGCCGAAACATTTTGAATATGGCAATGAAGATAAGGATAACAGTCCAAATAACGTAAATAAGTTAAAAACATTTGTGTTAAATCGTCGACCAGTATATAGCTTGAAACAACAATTTAATTCTAAAGAACCATTTCAACAACCTTGAAAGTAACAACTCTGTAACCAACAAGTGCAATTCCAGAAATAGCAAATCCTGCACATTAAACGATAAATGTATGTCGAAATCGTTAGTTTATAAAGCTGAAATCAAATATTGCGACGAGGTCAAGTTTTACGTGGGCTCTACGGAAAATAAATGGAAATCGCGCTTCTACCACCACCGAATGACATTTGGCCATATCAAATATCGAAGCAGCACTGCCTTCTCTAAATTTCTTTAAAAAGCGAGACTAAAAACCCAATTATCACCTGAGAAATAGTTGCGAAAGCTAATCTCTTTACCGGGAAAATCAAAAAATGTAACCTTTGTCTCTCTGAAAAAATTAGTAATCCTGAAAAATATTTAAAAAATCCGTACCTCTTAAATAAAAGAAATGAAATTATTTTCCCCTCTCTCTAACTTCCTGTATTGTACAACTGTTATTAATTTTTGAGAATAACACATTTAACATTTTTGTCTTTCTATTTATTCTATTATCTTACCACAACCATTATTTTTTTATTTTATAACTATTATTTTGATTTTTTTTTTCTTGCTTTATTCGTTGTCTCTTTCGTTCAGCTAATGTTTATTTATTTACCTACTTGTATTCATTTTTTTTAATTATTCATTTAGTTGCTTTATTTATTTATTTATTTATCGAGTTATATACATATTTTTAAGTTCTTATGTATGGCTTTCATTTCATTTTATTTATTTTATTTGACCTTATTTTATTACAGCATATCTTATTATTTTATTATTAATGCTATCACTACTTGTTTTCTTAGGAATATTAATATTGATAATAATTTTATTATTAATTATCCTATCGGTTCCCGGATAAAAGTTACGTCCCTTTGATGTTATAACATCATTTCTAATTCTTATATCAGCGTCTCACTAAATTACAACTTATCTTTTTCATTTTTCATTTCCAACCTTCTTTTCAATCTTAAATATTTTTCTGCGCCGAACTTAAAATTCAAGACCAACATTTTTACGTATTTATTTGCATATTTATATGTTCCTATATAAAACTCTTATTCCATTTTACTTTATTTTTATTATTTTATTTTATTATATTTTTATTATTTTCTTTCCATTAATAAGTACTATTATTGATACTATTATTATTATTATTATTTTATTATGCCTTATTTTATAATATATTTTATAGTATATTATTTTATTCTATTCTATATTTTTTTATTTTATATTGCTGCATATTATTTTATTTTTTATCATGGCATACTTTGTTACTTATATCATTAGTCTGGTTAGGTTAGTATTATAATTATCGGTAGTCACTTAATTTCTGAAAAAAATATAGTTGTCTCCCTTGATTTCCTAACGCCTCCTTCTTTGTTTATTTACGTTTTCAAAACCAGCGTCTCCCTAATTTAGAAATTTCATTTTTTATTTCCAACATTATTTTTCATACTAAAAGTTAATCTAAGCTTAAAATCAAATTCAAGATTATACTACAATTCTTTTAATTTTTTTAAATCCAATAACATTCCACCCCAACAATAATATATCTCTTGTGATCTAGAATTAAAAAAAAAAAAAAAACACGTCGACCTAATATATTAATAGAAATAAAAATAAATATTATAATTTCAGCACTTGAAAATAGCTTCTGCACGAAACTCCGGGTTGTGCAATTAATGTAAGATATTATGTATAGTATTATATATATATATATATATATATATATATATATATATATATATATATATATATATATACCCAAGTATAGGATTGGTGTATAAACAATTACTATTCTTAAAAGAGTGCTCAATACAGAGTAGAGCAAATATAATTATTTATTTAAAAATTATTACATAAATCTGTTATAAAATCACTACAAAAATAGCCATTTTGTTTCAACATCTCTGGTGTCTTATCAAGTGATGATGTTGAATGTAAAATAAAGGTTTTTGAAAGGTTCACATTAATGGAATGACCAATCAAAATACAAGTATACGAGAATTCAAAAAACTTGACAACGAAGTAAGGTTATAGTAGCTATTAAATGCTTTAAAGTTGGGGGTTATACTAAAATGGAATTTATTCTAACTAATAAGTATTAAATTATATGATAAAATTTGAAATTAGATTAGAAAGTGCAAAAAATAACGCGTTTCGTCCTCTAGAAGGACTTCATCAGATGTTTTTATTGATGGAATTATATTTAAGTGGATGTAAGAGGCGGGAGATATAAATGCGAGCGTTGGACACAATTCTGCATGGAAGATGTGTGAAAACTGAATTTCATTATTTTTTATTTTGAGTTTTATTTATTTATTTTATAAATAATTATATATAGATATTTTATATATATATATATATATATATATATATATATAATATATATATATATATATATAAAATATATATAATATATATATTTCATATATATATTATATATATATTTTATAAATGAATATATATATATATATATATATATATATATAGATATATAGATATAAGACACCTTCAAAATCAAGTAATTTGCTAAGTATGTGTGTGCAAATGTCCGCGTGGTAATTGTTGTTCTCACGTGAACCTAAAGCATTGATCAAACTTGTCAGCTATATGGTCATACTCGTTTGACAACCATTATATATGATAAACAAATCTATTTATTAGATTAACCGGGGCAGATAATGGAATGGCAAACCGTTAAGAGTTTCGGTCAGCGAAAGAACTTTTCCAGACGAATAAGTTGAACTGAAGGAGCATTTTTATATATATATATATATATATATATATATATATATGTGTGTGTGTGTGTGTGTGTGTGTGTGTGTGTGTGTGTGTGTGTGTGTGTGTGTGTGTGGATTAGATAGATAGATAGATAAAGAAATCTTAGATAGATAGATAGATAGATAGATAGATAGATAGTCTGGAATGCCTGTTGAATCTAAAACAATGACAGATCTCGTACCTTTAGACAATGACAAATTGTAATGAATCCTATTTGATCAAGACTGCAAATGTCTAGAATCCGAGCGCTTTTTCCAGACGAATAAGATGCACTGAGGAGCATTTACTATATATATATATATATATATATATATATATATATATATATATATATATATATATATATATATATATCCATAGAACTATATATATATATATATATATATATATATATATATATATATATAGAGAGAGAGAGAGAGATAGAGGGGTATGCGTGTGGGGGGGGGCTTAGATAGATAGATAGATAGATAGATAGATAGATAGATAGATAGATAGATAGATAGATAGATAGATAGATATTCTGGAATGCCTGTGGAAACTAAAACAATGACAGATCTCGTACCTTTCAGACAATGACAAATTGTAACGAATCGTATTTGATCAAGACCGCAATGGCCTAGAATCCGAGCGCTGAGAATTTATCGATTGATTTATCGATCTTTAAATTTTCTTCAGTGACACAAACTGTCATTTTGTTGAGTACCGAAACCCTTCAACGGATGACCGAGTTCATTCTGACCGGGAGAAAAAGAAACACGCTGCAAGCAAAGATTTGCTTAATTCCATGGTGTTAGCCGGTGTCATGACTCAATTCCCTGGACCCCAAGAAATTAGCGTACAACAATCAACCACTACGAGATATCTCCGAGCATGGACTGTGAAATAAGAATCATTTGCTTTTCTTCTGTTGTTTGAAATTCCATGATGATTGCTAAACACCGCATCCATCTAAAGAAAAGCAAATAGTAGCGCATTAGCCTTTTTTCCTCCAAATCTAATTACATTTAAATGGCTCAAGAAATGTGAAATCTTTTGCAGACAAAGCTAGGTGCTTAATCTGACAAGCAATAAAATTCAAATTAGGCACATTTCGAATCGTCTCTATTCGCATTTAAGCAATAATTCTGGCGCCGTTTTAATTGTCTATGATTAAATAACAATTTCAAGAACATCCACATTCTAAATAATTTAACCATTTTCTTGGTAAGCTGCTTTCCTACAAAGGAAAGTATTTCGAGTAGAAAACAATAATGATAAATCCTCGTTAAAAAAATACATTTTCTTACATTAGCACTTTTATTGTGTCTTTAAATTTGCAACTGAGAATAGGCAAGAAATCTCTTCTGCTATCATTTTGCAAGCCATTAAAAAGGGTTGGTGAATTTTCTCTTTTTTACTAAATCTTCGAAGGAAATGGGGATGTTTCGGCCCTGTGTATGTGGTATGGTGGATCTTAGCTGTAAAAGTCTGAACTGGTAGAACAAAGAAATGTAGCGCGTCAAAACATTTGCCTTGGAAATAGCGATAGAGTACCGTTTGGCTTGCGACGTTTCGTCCATAGCAAAAGGATTGTAGAATGGAAAATAATTCATCACCTACAAGGCCGTGTAAACGCTTTTGAATTCTGTCAATGTTGCAAAAAGAGAATTGGGCAGCTAGAGCTCAGTTATGACAGCAGCACTTCATTTTGGGTCAGACCTGACACTTGTAAACATAGTGCATGCCAGGAGGAGTCATATACTTTCTAAAGCGTTATAAAGGGTAAACCATTTATCCAGCGTCTTTAGCGATGAATTGTATATCGTATTTTATTTTAATCTAGACCGCGTTGAACTATAAGTTCAACGAGGTCTGGATTTAAAGAAGCTCAATAGAGGCTCAGAAAAGAAGCTTCATTCTGAGTACAAACATTCACAATAACTGGTAAGAATTTATTTTCACATCGGGGATTATGAAATGTTACTAGTTTGATTTTAAAGTGATGAATGTTACAAGCCAGTTCCTCCACTGAGATGGGATATCGCTTACTAAGGTTTTGTTATGTGGATATAGAGTTCAGTCCCCAATGAATCGCCCTTGAATTTAGCGGCCATTTTCAAATTATAAAAATGGCTGACATTGTATCCTATACACGAAACACATTATAACCCGCTCGGAAATGTTAACAACGTGACACTTACACAGCAGCTCTCCTTAAAATACATCAATGTCAGCCAAAAAATATCAGCTGTTGCAAGCTTGAAAGTAGGTTTGATGTATAACTGCTCGGAATTGGAGCTCAGAACTCCGAATTCTAATCTCAATTTGGTTTGTTATATTCACTTACGCACACATTCCATTAGGAAATCTATGAATTCACCACTTTTCCCCCAGCTATGGGTTAATTAGTAGAACGTGTTTCAGCAAATCATTATTATCTCCAAAATATTCCTACAATCTATATATTCTGTCTAGCCTACAAAAGGTTGTTAAGCCGTAAAAACCCAATCAAATCAGTCCGTAAAATATCATAGCAGCTGGTACAGATTTTAGTTGTGACTGTTTTAAGTATATCTCAGAGAATTCCTTAGTCAGACTCCAAAAGAAAGAATAAATTAACGCCCGGGTGGAAATAAAACCAATCATAGGTCACGGGGCTCCAAAATCGAATTATCCGACCCAAAGCCGGATGCCTGGTTCCCTACGAATAAAAATCATACAATTTATTACATGTCGTTATTTATTTATTTTCGTAATAACGGGAAATGTTCTGCTTTTCTACCTGATACTTGTTGTGCCACTTGTTGCAATATTAGCTTCCTTTAATATAGGCGTTCTAAAAAATAATGCATAGGTATTAAGATTATTTTCTTATTGGTATAAATGTGCACACTAGATGCGCATGCTTTTCTACAAAGAATGCTTATCTCGCAAACAGTTGGTTATGAGCAAGTTGATAAAGAGCAAGTGATTTAAAACTTGGCTCTTGCTTCAAATTTTTCTAAGGTAAAGAGAGACATTGTACCCACAAGAAATCAAAATGCAAATCGAACGCAAGCCTTGTCTTTGTATCTAACCTCACCTATATTAAAATTGTATGAAACGCATAATAATATTTCAATCAAGTCGATTTTATAGATTTTACAAACACAATAAGACTGAAAGTGTGTCAACAGTTCAAATTCAATCTATGCAACTCTAGCAGTAACTCCAAAATAAAGTTCTTAGTATATCTTCGCAACACAAAAGTACATAAGATTTGCTCTAGTATCATCACTTGTATTTTCCACCCGTGAAACATTTGAAATTTCTAGAAGATATGATGAGGGCTGGGGACATCTGAGTCTGACAGGGTACTAATTAAATTTATTAATTACTCATACATAGAAGTTCAAAATAGCCGAGAATTAGGAAGGGCTTATTTACCGAGAGTATCGAAAGAACAGAAGACTTGGTATTGGAAACAAAGAGGTTTATTAAATGCTCATCCATATAACGAAAAAAACTTGAGTCAATTAACTACTCCTCAAATCTTCACTCTAATGTGGCTACTTGCTATATTTAGAAGAAGGAGTTACAGTAGTAAGGAAGAGCCGGAAGTACGCTGAGTCCTTTTCTACTACATTTTATCATTTATTCCTATGAATAACTTAGTTTGATCACCACGAGATTGAACAAAACCATTGTAATTATGAGATTCCGTTAACCTAAGAAAAACTAGCGAACGCTTCGGCCGGAACTACAAATACTGAATGTCCCTTTAGGATATGAAACATCTCTACAATATTCTATCCATCGTAGCTGTAATCTAGGTTTTTGCCGTAATGTTCCTCCTAGTTAATATTCAGTCATTCATTTACACAGGATTATTAGATAATATAATGTTGTGGCCTGTTTAGGGGCCAGAAAGAAAGACAAGGAAGACGAAGGTAGGTTGAAAAAGTATATTTAAGACCTATACAAAACAATAAATGTTAGTAATAAGTAGATTAGAACTGCGTCTACTACTCCACTCCACTTCAAACTCTTCGCTTCCGTCCGACTCTCGCAGTTTGTATTTATGAGAGGAGGAAGAGTTCATTATACTGTAAGAGGGTTTACCACAACATATACTCGGTTTATCTCTGCCCGTTATGCCTTTAATATACCCCGTGAGAATCAAATTTCCTAAGCCTTCATTATGTCTCCTAGAGATTTCAAAATGCCTCTTTCTGATTCTAAGTGAAAATGTCATTTTTGTTCCTATTTCCTCGTTGACCATATGTCCATCTCTTGGTATTCTCAGCATCCTTCTGTAGAACTTCATTTCTGTTGCTTTAAGACTCTTCTTCATATGTGAGGAAAATTTTCTGTTTCTTAATACTTTACTTAGTTTTGCAAGGCAACTTTCGGTATTCTGACGCATCCTCAGATCCTTGTCTCATATTTTCCAATATTTTGTTCAATGTTTAATCTTCGAAGTTTAAGAAACCCCAGGAATGTTGACGGCTAACTGACCGTAATTTTATAAACAAATCAGTAATGATGAGTATATTAGTGTCACAGTTGTAGGAAAAGTGGCAGTATTTCTTATCAGGCGAAGATCAAACACCATAGTGGAACATAGGCTTCAAAATAACGAAGATGGAGATATTCACCATATTAATTCATCTAATCAAGTTCTCTTCGAACAAGTGGGAGAAAACATCGGATGAAACGAATAAATCAAAACAACAAAGAAGAGGATATTCTTATACATAATTCATAGAACAATGGCAATTCTTCATTTTCGTACACCAAATAGAAACGGAAAATTATCTATAAAGCGACTGATTACAAAAGTTTATCATTAAGATTATTTTATTGTCATTTAACTGATGTGTCATTTTTATTTTCTTTAACCAGAGTGGATCAAAAATCGACCAATGTGTAGTAAAGTACAGATGACTCAATAAGTTTTCCTCCGCCTACCGTAGAGCTCTAAGACTATATAAGTTAATATTCAAAGGATTACAGATTCTCGAAGGCGGAGAGCGTACTGTCGCAGGTCATTACCAAGGTAGTACCATCCTCACTAGGTGCTTATCATTTCTAGCCTTGTGCCTGACTAAGCTAAGTTCAGTCATAAAAGATGATCTTGCCATATAGAAGTGGTAGAGATTTCGAACATTGTGGGCCCTCCTTTCAAATATTATGTTAATAAATACAATAAAACCATTGCAATATGCAATTCTCGTATCCATTACTGCTGTAGTGAGTTTGATCCTAGTAGAACCGTTACATGCTGTTAAGCCTGTTGTTATATATCAATTGATTTCAGATTTATCAATTTTATCGATACAAATCATGTAATTATGATATTCTTTCTTTTCAATTATGTTTATTCTGATGAGAAGACGTCTTTTGATATTTCCTAAGTTTATTTCAATCAGATGTAAAGATTTTATGTTCGGAAAGCCAGTACGGATCGAGATTACTAGATTATCAATGAAGATGCGTGAGACTGGTAAATGTTATTAATACTGTTTAGTATAAACAGAGCATTTACTTAAATATTTGTATCTATAAAAATAACGTATAAATATAAAACATGTCTCAAAATAATTGTCGGACTTTGTCCATTTCATAATATATATATATATATATATATATATATATATATTACAGGTAATCGATCCGTTGGTATATAATCCGTGTGGATCCTAGTAATATTAATTATTAAAACTGATCCACAGACAGTTCAATGTTTTTATTTTAAATGTGTATTTTTTACAACATTTTTTTGCTGTAATATATATATGTGTGTGTGTGAAGAAGCGGTATTTGCTATGTTTCTTGCACCATTTTAGTCAATAGATAAATCGTTATATCTTTATTTTCTCTTCCAGATACATGGGATTCCCTTTTAGATATTGTTGTCTTTGAAAGCCTTGCAGTGATTGCATTTTGCTACTTAGTACAGTTCTTTGTTTGTGATTTAGTAGCGTCAGTCTAAGATCTGATGAACGGTTATTTTCTTTAAGGTTTAGAGGAATTATTCGCTTGAAGCCATTTTTAGTCATGGATCTTACAACATGGTTGTATATAGATGATAATTCAAAGATTTCCAAATGGGCTGGACGATACGCTTGACATAGATCTGACTATATCTAAGGATATTTAAGAACGTAACACAACTCTGCAAAGACTCATGGCCAATTGAATAAAAGCGTTGGTTGAAGTAATTCATTGACTTAACCCAAAGAGGTGTACGTTCAATAAAATGTAAATCATGCAAATAGCTAAAATACCTCATATGGGAAATATAGACAAGCAAAAAAATATTTAAATTGTGCTGCCCTTCTCTTCACTGACATATTCACGATGTTTCAGCTGTTGTTCGCTGCGGCCTTTTTAAGGTGATTGGAATTTCGAACTGAACTGGGGTAGATTGTTCTACTTCCACGTTCCATGTCTCTTCCGGATGTCGCAGTTATCTCCCTTTTTACTCAAATTTTCAAGTTTTTGGTTCACCACTGCTGTAGTCGGATATTAAACTCACAACTCTTTAGGTGATGTCAGTAGACCCACCAACACTTTTATCCACTGGGCTATGTGTCCTTAAGAACATCAGTATTTGAATTTGGGGGACTTATAAATTTAATGCCCATTATTGCGATTTTTCTTGGTATTATTGTTTTTCTCTAGCACCCCATATTAATTGTTTCCATATAGTATTTCTATGCTTGGCCGGCTTAGGAGATTTTTGTGGCCTAGGATATGTACAGATTCCTGCATAAAAAGAAGGCCGGAGCGTGCAGCAGCCGAAGTATCGTGAAGATGACAATAAAGATTAGGACAACAGTCCGAAAAATGTAAATAATTACAATACTTCAGAAATATAGACATGTAAAAAATTAGTAAAAGAAAAAAAAACTGAAATTCAAAAAGGAGAGAAAAACACAAGACTTTAGGAGAGAGAAAAAAAGAAGAGATTTGTTGACGTTTTTGTTTTTTTCCATATCTTAAAATTAACGCTAATATCACCACAGTTATCGGTAGCCTTCTGCCATGAAAATCTGGATCCCAACCTTTCCCTTCATTGAGATTCGACCCATGTTCTATCATATTAAAAACAAAAAACACATGGTGGGCTACTAAATGAAAAAATAAGGCAGACTACCTTTCCATATCAATAGTTGTAGGATTTTTATTAAATGGCGTCGATTCCCACCTAATGGCAGCACCTTAAACTTTAGGAAGATACACCACAATATTTGTTCAGATCTCTCAATGGTACGTGATATTGAATAAAGATGAAAATTCCAACCGTGAGAAGAATCAGTTATTATTCAAATTACTATTAAAATGTTTATTTGATTTTCTAAATCTATTCGACCAGACACATGGCTTCGGTTTCATTAGACTTGCCAAAAGTATTTAATGTTAACAATGTTTATATGAAATTGTATGTGTGGAATAAACATTTTTATGCCATTTTGAGTCATGTCACAATATTTTAGATGTGAATTTTGTAGAAAAGAATTCGTTTCACCAATTGAATTTTATCAAAATTACATTGAGTTTTATTTGGAATATAAATGCTGGAAGCAACAAAGAAAACTATCATTATTTTAAAGATTATTATTAATTGTACAAAATGAGTCATTGGGTTCGTAAAGATATCTCATTTGGTGCTATCAAGAAAGATTTACGTAGATGTATTTTGTTTCATTTGGGTTTATAAATGGACTTATTCGATAGTTTTTATCAAAGGAAGAGTTCCATTAAAAATCTTCAAAAATTCCTAATGTTATGGTGTCTGTATCCTATTGTATAATCGGTTATCGGAAAACTTAAATATTCATTTGTTACAGAGGAAAAGAAGATTGGCGAGAACAAAGATGGCTCCTTGGAAGGATTCTAAGAATACCATAGACAAAGAATGTGAACAATGAGGAAGTTTTAAGGAAAATACAAATAAAAACAAACTCCTGGTCTTAGAATCAGAAAGTGATAGATTAAATTTCTGGCATGCGTAATGAGGAAAGTTAGCTTGGAGAATTTGACACTCAAAGGATATATTGAAGATAAAACAGGCAGAAGTAAACAGCATGTAACCTACCTAAAACGCTTGCATGGCAGAAGATGAACTCGAATAGAGTGAGGGAACAAACATCGCTTAGACTTACCAAGGATGTGAAGTTGTGGAGAGACATGTCCTGAAACTATTCTACTATTACAGCATACAAAGAAATATGCAGTATGTTATTCACACCAGAAAACACCACAGCTCTGAATGAATAAGTGTCAAAATCAGTATGTACTGGGCTCGCCTAAAGTTATGCCAAATTAGACTTTACATTCAGTGTCACACCAGAGCAGAGCAGTACATGCAAGGGTTGCTCGTAAACGTGACCTCATAGCTACCAGTTGAAAATTCAAACCTTCCAGATTTTCAGTGGCTGCCACTGATATGCACACAAGTGGTCGACCCAGCTGCACTTATGGTACGCACATGTGGGACAACCGGATAATAGAAGAAAATTTAAGTGCTCCATCTCAGAAGAAAATGACAAAGAGTCTCTCATATTCACGTGAGGAGATTCACGTTCAGAGATAGACCCCAAAACCTCACACCCACTCACCGATATTAATTGATGTTGACTTATAGTGAATATTTAGACTAGACTAGTTCGACCGTCGAAACGCTCCATATAACCCACTGCTGTAGCCTGGTATTGAACTCACAACTCTTTCGGTCTAGTCACTGGATCTAACCAACTTTTTTATCCACGTGTCCTTGAAGTGAAGCAAAAAAAAACGTGGAGAGTTTAGTTAAAGGGAAATAACTGGAAGAGTCGTGGCACGTGGAACCAGAACAATCCACCCTCGATGAAGGAAATAAATCGTTCGATTCAAAATTCCAATCACCTGAAGAAGGCCGGAGCGTACAACGGCCAAAACGTTGTGAATATGTCATTGAAGATGAGGATAACAATCCGAATAATGTAAATAACCATAATAACTCATCTCAGAGATATAGACAGATAGATTACTAATTTGCTGAAAACTTCATCCTCATCCCTAATACAGCGTCCTGCTAGACGCACCCCTCTTTGCTGTGCCTTGAATGGTACTATTGGTAGCTCATCATATAGTTTAGTATTGGGTGTGCGTCCTTCTGAACATTCTTGAGTAGCTGGTTTTTCAGAGCATTGGCCATAATCTACGTGTCTACCTCATAGAGCAAGACAGATTCGACTTTTACAGCAAACAATCGGATTTTTAATCTTCTGGTTAGTTAGAAGAAATTATATGCAGTCCATGCATGAGGTCTCCCTACAGCCAAACTTTGTGAACTTAGGTACTGTATTTAATGTTTAACCACGTCTTACTTTCAATTCCAAAAGAGCTCTGTATTTGCCACCTTCTTCTCTAATCTGTCAAATATTTCCTTTTGCTCGTCCCGTCTCTTCTACGAGTAAAGCCATGTCATCGGCAAAGACAAGATTAGTAATAGTGATCGGTGTGTGCCTATTTTGTCGATAGTGTGAATTACTTTAAACTTTAATTATTAGAAATTTACTTTCCTTTCGTGTTAGTCTTTACATAGATAAATGTTACAGATGTGAATATGCTTTTTTTCAGATATAACGATCTCTCAACAAGAAAGCTGCATTGAGATTATATAAAGCAACCTGATCTTTTCTTTAGTTTTGGCTGGCGTCATTTTTTTTTTTACTGGTGACATCACGTTTTCGATTAGTCATTTGTTTGGAGATAAAATCGATTTGTTGTATGAAGAATTGCATGTAGCGTTAAACCTTGGCCTCGAAAATAGATTGATTTCCTTTGCTCCTTCTTAATGTAGCGTTGCAGCTCAGACCAGACACCAGGTTCGTTCTCAAGATTCAGTTCCTTCCAGTCAAACGCTTGTGGCTTACAAAATATTTTTTTGTCCAGATCGTCAGCTACAAAATAAAACCATGAGACAATTATAGTAATATTTGAATTTTATTCTAGTTGTAACCTTGTGCTGTAAATGACCATGGTAGAGGTGAGCGTAGGTGAGGGAGTGCTTCGTCTTCCTCTCCGCATTGCAGCGAACGGTCTCCTGACCATCTTTGCTTGTGTCTCGGCCACATCATTTTTTGCCCTGTTAGCTTTATTTTAAAAATAGTCATTCATCAATTACTCAGATTCTAACTTGACTCAGTGACCTTCTATGTCAGTGTCGTTTGACCAGGTTCTTAGGGGATCAACTCCATTAAGCTGACCTTCTTTGCCAAGAAAGATAATTTTCAAAGCGATTTCTGTAATACTTTGCAGGTGGGCCATTAGCAAGATGTCGGCTGACAGTTGATGGTGCTCCAATAATCGCAATGGTTTGATACAGAAAAAGTAACGGAGTAAATGTGAACTCATTGTCGAAATGTCACGGATGATGAAGAACAATTGAAATCAACCTGGTTTTATCTAAGTTCATCAACAACGAGAACGGTTGCTATTAGATTTTGATAAAGGAGGAAAGTGATAAGCGTCAAATAGGTTTCCTTAAACTAACTTGCAAAATGGTTCCTTTTTATGGAGCTTAAACATCTCTCTTCTGAAAACTTGATTAGAAAAAATTCATACGTAAAAGCTTCCAGCCCACATTTGTTCCAGTCCAAAATATTTCAGTCCTATGAGATATAAACAAGAATGTTATCCCAAGTGCCTTATGTTTTCATACGCAATGAAAAAGTCATTGTTCCACTACTAACTCATTTAAAGAGCAACATCGTATATCGCTACCGTTTAATAATATAAATGACGCGTATAACAAAACTAAACTTTAAATGTGCATTTTAAGAATGCAAAAAAGTAAGAATAAAAATGTTCCTTAGAACTACAAAGAGAAAGCTGTGGAGAGCCATGATTCTTCCAGTATCCCTTATATTCTGTGTCATTAAGAAATGATGAAAATAAATGAAAGAATTGAAAAATATGGTTAGTAAGTCCTAACTGTGGTAAAAGTAGTTAATGGGCAATTATATTTTTTTCTTCTATGTACTGTGTTCCTTCAGAATGAGGATGATCATGGTTCTCCACAACTTCTTATCATTTGCAACGCTTAGTAAGGTTTGTTTTTCAACATCCAACCCAGTCTTTGTTCGGCCATCCATAAAAATATCTTGAGGGGTGCTTCTTCGCTGTTTTTTTCTTGTTAATTTCAATATGCCCTGTGAGTATCAAATCCTCCAAACCCTATGTTCTCATTATAATGATTTTAAGAGTCCTTTTTGTTTCCGTTTCAGTCCATGGTATTTTCACATTCTGTTGTGGAGTGATTTCACAGTGAAGGCTTGTATTTGTACTAAGTCAGTCTTAAAATAGGTTCGACGTACAAAACGTTAGGAACTTGATGTAATAGGTATAACGCAGAGTAATCTAGTTGTGGTCGTCCGACATCGACTGACTGACTGACTCCCTCCCACGTTACTCTTACTACTCCTACTTATTATAGGTGGGAGAGTCTATTAACTATAGAATAGGTGTGTTCCACTATACATTCCTATAGAACTACATCTTTGTTGCTTCAAGTTGCTTCTTCATCTGTGAAGAGATTTTCAGCATTCACTACTATGCTTGAGGATTGATATTACATAGCAGTTCATTTATTTCTAGCATTTTTCTGTTATTTAAATTGTCATATTTGCTAGATTTTGGAATCTGTAAATCGTATGTAAGTGTAGGTTGAAGTAATGTTCTAAATGTAAATATCTAGAAGTGTATTTATTAAATGGATATAAGAACACAATATATAATGATAAAACCAAACATATATATATGCGTATATGTGAATATAAATGTAAACATTGCTTTAACGTATTGCTAATGATGTCCTTTCCGAATCATCATGTGGCTTTCGCGCAGGTCAGGTTAACAGGAATATGAAGCTTTCTTGCAAGATAACTTCAGAAAAATACGTAGAGTAGAGAATGAACCTATAGCAAGTCTTTGTTAGTTTGACAAAAGCATTTGATACAGTCACCAGGATTGCTTTGTGGGAGAGATATTGAGAAAGTTACATTTCCCAGAAAATTTATTATAATGTTTCGATGTTTTTATGATGGCATGAAAACATGGATAAATGCTAATGGCAAGCTGTCTGAACCAAATGAAACTAAGAATGTAGTGAATCAGGGAGGCTTTCTTTCACATACCCTATTTAATCTTGACAATGTTTGGATTTATTTTGGTGGGGGGGGTAGAAGGTTGCCTTCTATCCAAGGACTGTGGCGTATATATGTTGAGTTGTTGGGAGTGTTCCCCGCGTGTGTGTATTCGAATAAAGACAAACACAGTTGTAGGGATAAATACTGGTATATTTGTAAGAGGTAATAACAACAGAGTGATTAGTAATAAGAAACGCCGGTTAGTAAGTAACAATAGCAAAAGTCTACAGTCCAACGGTATGTAATGGTAACCTGATCCTTCACACAACACGACTACTCTCTCTAGCACTGACTTATATCGTAGAGGGATAAGTCCATTATCAGTCAGAAGGTAGGTACGCCCCAACAATATATATGCGCTTTGTGAATGTATTTAATATCAGTAGAGTGTCAACTAGGATCATGGTATCTGTGAACCTTATACAAGAAGTTGTATGCAGATGACTGCTATGTTATGGCACATTGTTAGGATGATATGCAATACCTAAGGGGCGCTTAGGATTTACAAAAAGTATCAAGAAAAGGATACTGATGTGTCAGCGTGCATCAGGGTAGCCAAATATAAAGTAATATTTGGTGAATTTGTTTAGCTTTATAGAACTCTACCAAGAACATAGTCTGAAAAATAAAGTTTGAAGGGGAATTTAAAAGGTCATTAATGTATTTGGTAAGTTGAAACATTTACTATGAAGACATCGTGGAATTTCGAAAAAGTGACCAACATCAACAAGAACCAGACTTGAAGCTTAACGTTGTCACTGTATTAATGTGAAACGTGGTCATCTATCGCGATCCCTTGAAGGAGTTTGAACGCTTACATTAACAATATTTGCATCGAATACTTGGAATCAGCGTAAAAATACATGTCAGTAATGCAGAAGTGCTTGATCGAAGTCATTTCAATAATAGAGAAAAACAATTTTGAAATATAGTTTTCACTGCTGTGTTCATTTTGCTAACATGAGGAAACTTTTGTATGTATGGCTTGCTAATGAAATACGTTCAACCTATAAGTCAGAAAAGCGTTATAAGATTGCAGGGAAGGAATTACTGAACTTTGTAAATATCACTAAACATGCAAATGATTTTACGACCTGACGGAAATAGGCTCTTGTTGGCAGGTTCACTTTCAAGATTTCTTGGATTGTAAAAGAATTCTGAATTGTCCGAAATGTCATATTGTGAATCATCCAGAATATATAAGTGATATATTACCTCATCTGTGATGTTTGTTGCGGGAAAATTGAGTCATCGAATACCGACAACAATGAAATGGGATTAAAACTACCATTTCGTGCCACATTTATGGAAAAGTGTGCAAGTCAGCTTATGGGATGAAAATGACACGCGCACATTCATAATGTAATAACAACAAAATGGTAGAGTAAGTCGATTTTGGAGCCGTGGTATTGCTCTCAATTTGAAAGTTGGGGTTTGACATACTAAATAATGACACAAAAAAGTTTTTTCAAATTGTTATCGTTTTTTTTTTAAGGAAACGAGTTTAAAAGACGAAGTTTAGGTTAAAAATTGTAGCGTTAGAATTTCATCCAGTGATCAATGAAAGCCTTATAAATTTTATAATTTACTGAAACTTTACATATTGTATATGGACAAAATTTATGGCACAAGCGCATTATTACTAAATCATTGTATCATCAAATAAGACCTTCATTTACTTCAAAGGGAAATTATACTGAACAATTTAACTATATTATGATGTAAGTGCAATAGTTTTAGTGTGATTTTCAATAAACAATGCAAATTTAAAACATTTTGTTTTATAATTTTTGCCTAGCAGTATTATGGTGTTATATACACTTTAATCTGTTTTTTTGCTTTCATTAATTATGATTTATCAATTCATCTAACAAATCTTATTCATTAAGTAACCTTTATTTTAATCTTTTACTTTTTTAACAAAGTTTTTACTGATCTAATAAAATATCAACTTTATTTGGATTTATTCTTGAAATAGTAAAATTCTGAAGTCAGTTCGGAAATTAGATATTTCTGTACATTTTTCAGACGATCTACAAACTTAATACTAAGAAAAGCTATGAATTTAATTTTTGATGCTAGTACTTATCAAATCAGACTCCGGGTTTTACATTGAGTGCAATGTTGATTTTCTAAAAAGCTGAAAAATCAACCTGCCCTAACCCATGGCTGGTAATTTTGGTTTTAAAATGTTTCCCTTTTAAAGAACCCTATTCTTTTAAAGTAGAACTGATGCTTACAATATTTTGTTGTGGTCATACTCGACAACTAAGTGGAAGCCATCGTATGTAAAATATAAAATATATATTCATGTACATATGTGAATATGTGTGTAACCTGTTTATAGGTAATATGTAAAGCATGTAAGTGAGTATCAATGTTACTCGAACAACAGGTTGTCCGACTAAATTATTGTTTCTCATTTCTGTTTGAGAATCGAACTTCAATCGATTGATTCGGATTACTTCAGAGGCGCGTTTTCTCATTGGTTGATACTGGTGTCACATGATTCAGATCTCCTCAAGAAATTTTATCTGAAATTTTCTATTTAGAAATTCATGGCTCGTCTACCATAATCCTTATCCATTAATTACATTTTCTAAGTATTATATCATTCGTTGATGAGTGCCATCAGCCAGGCACTAGATATCCGGCTGGCATGACTAACTATTTTTTTCTGGCAGTGTTTCTTTCGATTCTGTTTTTATTGTTTTGTTGTTTTCAGTAGAAAAAATAACAAAACAAAAGTGTGTTCAATCCCTGAGAAAGACAGTGTATAAATCTTGAATATTGCTGTCACACCGAGTCTGGTGCTTTTGCTATGTATTTAGAGATTCTTGATAAAATCTAAAAAAAAAGAATTTGTAATGTGATTGATCCGGACTTAGCTGTCGGCTTCAGTCACTTTCCCACCGCCGTAACGTAGATTTTCCTGTGTCATTTTCCATAAATATAGTTTTGAGTAGTTTTCCTCTTTGGTAGCTGGACTTTATGAATTTAAATTCAGTACTAGATTAGCAGCTAGGTCTTATCATTGTACTGTTATAATTGCTAGATGTAACCGTAAGTTCTGTGCTAATAGTTTCTTCTCTATTACTTCTCCCTAGTTGAACTTTCTTCCGATTTCTTATTTTCCAGTCAACTTTGATCTTCAACAATTTAAATGCAATGTAAATTGTTATCTTCTGCCTTCTTAATTCCTCTTCTATTGTTCTTCTCTCTCCTTAATAATATTTCCTTTTTATCATATTCTCTCACATTCAGTAAGCCCTTCTGTCTTTATCCCCTTGCTTAAGTAAAATGATTAGTATATATATATATATATATGCCTGTGGGGGGTGTCACGGTGAGGATGAGGGGGAGAGATAAACTGGAAAATTCATAGTCACTATGAAGTAATGATTCGTGTGACCACACTGTTTATACCTACAAACGTATTATCCCCAATATTAAACAATCTTAATCCTCTTAAACATATAAGATTATATATATATATATATATATATATATATATATATATATATATATATATATATATATATATATATATATATATATATATATATATATATATATATAGTGTTTTATTTATATATATATATATATATATATATATATATATATATGTATATATATCCTTCCACTTCATTTCAGAAGAACGAAAAACACGTAAAAGCAAAAGAATCTGATTTCTAATCAAAAGTTTTTATATTTTATCCAATAAGCTTCAATGAAACGTCGTCTCCTATTATGACAATATATCGAAATTGATCCTCGTTCTATTTTGTAAGGAAATAAATAAATAAAATGGAAAATTGCGTGCAAAACATTGTTACTCACCTGACGAGACTAAACAACTTGATTCGATTAAACTTTTCTTTGTTCTCAAATTGTTTTGCTAAAGAAACATTTTCTGCTGTTAACTTCTGTTCTCTACAGATTATTACAAGCCTAACAAAATCTATCAGCTTTTGCTTTTTGTATCCTTTCTCTTCTCAACAATATACAATAAATCTAATCTTACAAAATACCTTACTACCTGCTGATCTTTTAGTAATCGTAGTTGCTTAGGAGCACACTCTGTGCCATTCAATGACTATTTTTATAATAAATACCATACAATATATGTTTCGAGAGCCAATCAAGATAGAGTGTTACTGCTAAAATGTTTATGACGAGTGAGCTAAACTTCTAAGTAATCACATACCTGCGTGTATGTGTTACTATGTTCTGTATCCAAAAGAAATAACTCATTCTTTATTGCGTTTCTTACCGACTGTACAAGTTGGACTGTACTTGTTTAATTCCTACCCGATATATCTTGCTATTTGTTCCCTTTTCCCTAAACATCCTTTTATTGTAGATGAGATTCTGGATTTGCTTTTGTACTTACCATTCTATCTTAATTACGTTATATGATGGCTGATCAATAAATCCGTAGACCGATTTTGGTTTTAAAATGTCACTCTATTCAATTCACACTGTGAGTAATGACCACATCTGAACTTTTCTTCTTTTATGTACTGTGTCTTTTCAGGATCTTAACAGTCATGGCTCTCCACAACTTCCTATATTTTGTTATTTACCATGTTTGTCTTTTTGCTATCTTTACCACTCCCTTTTCCAGTGGTCTGCAAGTTGCAACGCGATCGATCAAACTCGGTAAAGGGCGGGTGTCATTGTGACTGCCGAGTCCGAATTTCGGTATCTCGGGGTTCAGTTCAACTGGAAGAGCGTTGCCCGAACACCGCACGATCTTGAGAAACTCCTAGTCCGTTACAACCGCGCTGCACTGAAACCGCAGCAAAAGCTGAGCATCTTTAAAAGATTCTTGCTACCGCGTCTGCAACACCAGCTAAACTTCAGCCGACTTCACAATGGCGAGTTCGTCAAAGAAGACAAAGCAGTTCGTCGGGCCGTCTGCGGGTGGCTTCGGCTGCCGGCGGATTGTCCCAGTTACGCAATATACGCTCCCGCGAGATTCGGCGGTTTGGGGGAGGGGTAAACTCACTAGAAGTTCTCTATTCCACTCTGAAAGAAAGCCGCTTCTGCCAGTTGTCCTGTGGATACGAAGAAGACGCTGCCATAGCGTCCAGTCCTGCCGTGCGCGGTCTGATGTCCTATAAATATCAAGGATATGTTATGTCATCCCGAGAGGGTCTGGTTGAAGATTTCTGCAAGAGATTGAACACCAGGGGCGTACAGAGGTATGAGAAGGTACCGACTGTCAACAGTTGACTGAACCGTGCTCCCACCAACTTGGCCGGACACGATTTTCAGGAAGCCGTTAGAGTCCGCTTAGGCTATATGAGCACACCATCCCGGTTATGCTGGGGGTGGTTGTTCTGTCGATATCTATTGCAAATATGGTAGCAATGCTCCCATGAGCCTGCCCCACATTGCCCAAGCCTGCAGCATCGTTAGCAGCCTCCGAACCAAACGCCACGACAACGTCGTCCTATACGTGGCACAGATCCTGAAGGAGAGAAAATTCGACGTTATAATGGAATCTAGGCTTCAGACTGAGCGCGGCATCCGAAAGTCCGACCTTGTGATCCTAACCAAGAAGGTAATCATTGTTATGGATGTACAGATACGACATAACTCTGTTGTTTGCACGCTGGATGCATGCAACAGGGTAAAGATCGCGAAGTACAATCAGCCTTACGTTCTTGACGCGATCCGAGAGAGGATTTAGGCAAGACCTGCCCATCAAGGTCATTGCCCTCACATACAACTGGCGTGGGGAGGCTGCCCAACAGTCGTACCAGGACTGCTTAATACACAGGCTTCTAAGGTGGCATCATTTCGGTCCGATATCACGTATGATTCTGCGTGACACTGCGCGCATGCTATGGGCATATTGGCACGCGCCTGCGGCGTCACCGGGTGTACTCATGGACTGCGCCGAGTAGGCCTGGGCTGCCCCTGGATAAACTATATAAAAAAAAACGGAGACTGGTGTGTAGCAAAATTCGTAATGCCTCCAAACTTCCCGATCGACAAGGGACTAACTCACCTAACCTTATTAGATTAAAGGGAATTTTCCGTTCCCACGCCCGATGATGACGACAAAGAATGTGCCCCACCTCCTCGTGGTGACATTTGGGAACGACAGTGGGTTATAATGACAGCCCCACTGGAAGGGTAAGCGGGTGTACCGGCCAAAGCGTTTCCCAGGCCGGTGGGCGCGGGTGGTTGTGAATTACCCTTTAGTTAGCAGATGCCTCGTCATCTCGTGAGTGATTTTGTCGAACAAAGAAATGAAAAAGTGAAACTTGTTACACGAAGCGCATTCACCGCTTAAGGCGGGCGGGGATGGGAGCGAGCAGTCAGGCAGGAAGGCAGGCAGCCAGCCGCGCGCTATAGAGACGGCGAGCCCGGTAGGTAGGTAAGCCGGGGGCAGCAGCAGTCATATAGGAGGATGCATATTACATAGCAGTTTAGTACAGTTTTCTTTATTTCTTTCGAAATCATTTCTATTTTTTTAAAATTTAGCTTAGATTTGGTAAGGCATCTTTTGGTATTACAATGCGTATTCGAATTTAAATGTCACATTTTCTCTCTCTCTCTCTCTCTCTCTCTCTCTCTCTCTCTCTCTCTCTCTCTGTGTGTGTGTGTGTGTGTGTGTGTGTTAAAACACTTCCTAGATTGTTAAAATTCTGTACTTGCTTGATTTTAATATCTCCAATTCGTAGCGCGCATCTTGGGCTGTTCTTATTATTAACGGTGGTAAATTATTTTTCCCCCTTTCTGTTTCTGTGTACCATTTGTAGGTGCTTGTTCAATTCATATGCTATCCTTATGCATGTGGTTCGCTCCCAAATACTCCCAAATTTATAGCCTATGGTTTATAATGGCAAGATATTGAGTAGACCTTAGATACACTTCAAATATATGTCTCATTGGAGCCACATACGGTTTTGACTACAGAGTTGTCCTTCTATAATGGCTGCCAAACAAGACTAGTATGGGCGATATTTAACCCATAGATAAGAGGAGAAGAGAAAGATTCTTACCTTTCCTAAGAGTAGTGAAGAGAAAGTGAATGCAAAGATCTAAACTCGAATTCGAATTTCGCTCGCTCCTCCATCATCGTTCCTACGAATGTGCAGGTGGCTTTAGGGTTTGTGGTTTCGAATGTGAAATCAGAGAACCGAGTTCAAATTTCCTTTGAGTTCGTTATATTCATTTACGCACACTATCATTGGGAAATATATGGATCAATCTCCGGTTATGTAGTAGAAATTGTATCCTGAAAAAAAAATTCTTATTTTAATTGAAACATTCACACACAATAAAGAATTATGCTAACACTCCAAAATATATCTGTATATATTGTTTGAGAATAGCTATTGCAATTACATTATTTACATTGTTCGGCATATCGTCCTCATCTTTGTTTTCATATCCACGACGTCCCAAGGGAACATGGCTCAGTGGATAATAACCTTTTTGAAGTAATCCAGTGACTTGACACAAAAAGAGTTGTGAGTTCAATACCTGACCACAGCAGAGGTGAATACAAAATTGGTGAGTTGAGTTACTAAGAGGAAATAACTGAAATGGAGATATCCGGAAGAGGTATGGCATGTGGAACTAGAGCAATCTACCCCGGTGGGCTAAATAAATGGTTCGGTTCAAAAATTCAATCAACTGAAGACGGCCGGAGCGTACAACGTCGTGTATATGACAACAGAGATGAGAACAATAATCCTAACAATGTAAATAGCGTAAATAATTCAAAATATATTTTGGCAATTAATTACACAGAAATGGTTGATAAGCCGTAAAAAACAAAAAAAAATCATAAAATCAAAAACTGTAAAAAGAAATAGTAAAAACTATAGGACTACGAGGAAATACCTTTGCGTCTGAGGCATATATCCATGTTTTAAAACAATTCGTACACTTGTAAATTATTCAAATATTTTAACGTATTTTGTAAGCATACTTTACATTTGTTAGACATTCTGTTTCGCATATTAATTGATTAGTATTTTCTAATCATTTCACCATTTCAAGTCAAGTAAGGCAGTAAATCTACTAAGAGAATATGAGAAAAATACTATTAAAGAGAAGAGAGAACAATAAAAGAAAAGGAATTAAGAAAACAGACGATAGCGGTTATCTTTCTTTAGTATTTTGAAGATGAAAATTGACAGGGTAGAAATAAGATGGAAAAGAACTCTACAAGCGTGGAGAGCAATGGAAGAAACTGTTAGCATAGAACTTACGGTGACATCTAGCAGCCATTTCAACTGTAAAATAATGAAATTTTGTCGCCAATCTAGTACAGCACTTAAATTCATAAAGTTTAGATATCATAGAGGAAAGTTCATCAGAACAATTTCCATAAAAATATTTATAAAGGCACAGGAAAGCTATATAACAGCAGTGGGAAAGTGTACTGAATCCGAGATGCCAGGTCAGGATCCATAACATTGCTGATTCTTCTTTGGATTTTACCAACAATATCTAAATATAGAGCAGGATCATCGCACCAAATGTGGTAGCAATATTGAAAGCAAGGACGAATGGTAAACTTAAAATATGTAAGATAGATTCTGTTGAAAATAAAACCTTTTCTATCATGCAATAAAAACTCATTTTCATCATACTGTACGAAAAAACCGACACAGATATTAAAAACATATACTTGGCAATGAACTGGTTAAAAAAGCATAACGATATATTTGTATGTTAACAGGACGAAATATTTGCCTGTATAAGAAAACTCATAAGGAATATGATGAGACGTCGAAGAGGATGAAACAAAAGAGAATTAATCAAATAAATAATCATTTTCATTAAATATTGTTGAAAAATTCAAGACATTAAAATGTCTGTTTCATGTCAGTTAATGTTTAATTAGCGCTACGCCAAAGTCCAAACACAATACAAATATTTGACTTAAAAAACAAAACATTCTAAAAAATGAATGAAGGTATTTCTTTAATCTGAACACTCTCACGGGCCATTGAAATGTAATTATTATTTTTAGTTATAAAAGCGTTCGTTTCAGTTGTTGTCTTTAATGAAACTCCTTTTTGAGCCTCTATTTGCTGAAGAGTTCACTGAATGACACCATGTAATTATTCCATGATTGAGATGGGGTAGAAGAGTGCATACAATGCTGTCAGTAAACGCGCACGCATACATAACGGATGTTGACAAAAGAAATGCCTAATTTGGTCGCAAAAATATTCTCTGTAAACAAATTAGTATTGATGAAGGCAGACTCACGAAAAGCAACTCTGAAATCATTGCTCTTAATAATTCAACAGCCTTATTTACATTTTATTTAATTCTTTCAAATATTGGGTTCTGAGGAAATTGTGATTTTTGGCAAGGAAATAGCCCAAGACATAAGCCATTTTTGTGACAAAGGGTTGACAAAATTTTGCTTGCTAACAAACTACATTAATATTATTATTATTATTAATAATAATAATAATAATAATAATAATAATAATAATAATAATAATAATGATAATAATAATAATAATAATATCAAATTTGATTTCTGTTGTATATTCATTGCGTTCCGGGTCCCAACCAAAGACCTAAGGTCAGAAATGGCATCATGACATTTTCCACTGAACATTTTTGTAAAAAATATCAAAACAAGATAAACTAAGATCACACACATTTTACTTAGACAAACCCATTTATAAATTATCCTGGGTAAGACATTAAACTACATCCGCGTCCTGGGTAAGACGTTAAACTACGTCCAACGGCAATGCCTCTGATCAGGAGGTTTTGAGGAACGTGGAACCACCTCTCATTTACTGGTGTTCCCAGGTCTACTCTGATCCGGAGTGATAGCACCTGTTAGGGTCCAAGCTATGGGTTAACTATTATCAGCAATACTTTTCTGAAAAAAATTATTACCAGCAATACAATTTTCAAGGAAAAATATTACCAAAAACAGATTTTTGACAAAACAAAATATTACCAGCAATAAAAAAAATTTTGTCGGCATTAAATAATCCACTGAGGTTGATATGTCGTAAAACAAAATAAACCAAACCATTTATAAAGTGTGGTATGTACTTGTGAGAACATTTTTTTTTTATATATTTCTTTAAGACATGAGCTACGGGACTTTTTCGCCAATGAAAGCGTCGGATTCAAACACAACTGGAATTCTTGATGTCTTTTTGTGTCATATATTTTACATTTCCACTTCAAGATTCTTGTATTTTGAAGATCTTCCAAGATACATTACAGTCTGCAGGAAGTGCCATGTAAATAAGAAAATAGATTCTGTTCTTGTGGTCTCTGATCACAACGTCTGGGCAATTAGCTTTGATCTCTGTACTGTGTGTATTGCAATGTCAGCAGAAAATTGTTACAGGTTTTAAGACTGTAAACGGGTCTGGTCTGTGTTCATACTAATTTCTTACAGATTCAGTCCCATAAAAGTTGCAGATTGCCAAGTGCAGATATTTCTTCACCTTTTCATGACGTGTTTTATATTTGATGAATACTAATGCCGTAAAACCGGATAAAGATCGTCAATAATAATGATTATTATTATTATTATTTCCTTTTTTTTCTGGTGTGTACACATTTCTTTCCGGGTCCCGCCCAGAAACCTAAGGTTAGAAATGGCATCACGACATTTTCCACTGACACAAAGAATAAAAAAAGAAAACATTTTACATAGATAAAGCTTTTCGTGAAGTGTGGGCTGTACTGGTGAGAATCCCTTTAATTTGTCTACTGGAATTTTTTCCAACCAATCCAAGGGCTTCAACTACAGCAGCGATTGTTGATGTTTCCATGTGCCACATTTTTGAGATTTCGATTTCAAGGTCCTTGTATTTTGATAGCTGTTTGACGATCTTCAAAGATACATAGCAGTTTGCAGGGTTTGCCATATCAATAAGGAGGCACTTCTTTGTTTGCGGTCTAATAATGATATCTGGGTGGTTAGCTTTGATTATTATTATTATTATTATTATTATTATTATTATTATTATTATTATTATTATTATTATTCTCAGAATATGATTTCTATTGCTGGTAAAATAGTTATTTTCAGGTCACCACTCGTAACTTAAGAGGGTCGGCTGAAAATATCATGGGCTGACTATAGAGGATTGATGCTAATGCTGTGAAATCTTGCGTGCATTAATTTCAACTTTTCTTATTGATATCGGCATTGTTTCGTTCCAGGTAAATTAATATCTGACAGTTCAAAGATTTCAAAGGCAGGTATTTCTCTTGAAAATTGGCATCGTGGTGTTATCAAGTACCTATAGAAAAAGGCTTTAGCCATCAGGACATTCATGTTGACACGGTTACTACATTAGTGGATGTATCCCAGCTTTATCAACAGTGCAAAAGTGGGCAGCTGAATTTAGGAGCGTCTTGAATATGACCCAAGTTCTGGACATCCTGCGACTGCAGAGAAAAACATTTATCGTGCTCCACATAGTGATGGTGACTGACTATAAATGAAATAGACAATGCCATGAGCATATTCCATCAGAGTGTTAAGAATATCCTGCACAAAGAAAATTTGCATATATTCTGCTCAGTGGGTGCCACGTTTCTAACACCTGATCAAAAACGTACCAGACTGATCACATCACGGAAAAATCTGACATCGTTCGAGGTTGGTCCAGTTGGTTTCCTTGAACAGAGTAAGTTAGGGGTTCATCATTTCAATCCAAAGCCGAAGAAAGATAATCCATGCAGTAGAAAATCTCCTCACCAGATTCAAAGAGGGCCAATGTCGTTTTAAACTGCAGGGAAGGAAATGGCCTCAATTTTTTAGAATAAAAAATGCATTGTCTTTATTGAATATCTTCAAAAGTCCCTCTTCATCAATGGATAGTACTATAATTAATTACTGGGAAAGTTTTTAACCAGCATACGCCCAGCAAAACTGACGAAAGTGGTTTTGTTTCGTCAGGACAATGCTCCAGCACACGTCCTTAGTTTGAATGACTGCTATGTGTGATTGTGGCTTTGAACTGGTTGATTACACACCCTACTCTCCTGATTCGACCCCATCTGACTATCATCTGTTCCCCAACATGAAAAAACTCTTGGCTGGGAAAGAGTAATGGAGTGTTAAAATAGACGCCATATTTCCTATTTTTACCACCAGGATAAAAGATTCTTCAAGTCCAAACAATGCAACATTAATGGAAGAAGTTTCTGTATCGCAAGGGAGATTAATGTTCAAAAATAAAACCTCATTTTATCACACATTCCATGAGAGTATCTTGGTCAGCCTGTGAACTTTTCAAGCGACACTCATAAAGAAATGAAATGATCATTTCTTCGTTCTGTCGTCAGGCTGTATTCAGTAATTTCACAAGTATCCTTATTGTACCGAACAGGCAATCTTTTTTTTTTTTGCAATGGCTTTATTTTCAAATGAAATTTCAAGATCTGAAAGACGTTTATTATGGTTTTTGAACAACACCACAGTGTCTCAATAATAACCATAATTATTTTCTTCTCCCGTTCTTCCAAAACCTCATGGTTTAAATCATTGTCGGAGATGATTTTCTTTTACTTTACGTCCAATTCTCATGTCAAATGGAGAGGAGACTTCTATCATGTAGCAAATTATTTTTCCGATTGTTCAGTGGGACTACATATGGTTTATTGTGCTCTAAACGTGCCACTCTCTGTATGAAAATAATAAAATATATTTATTATTATTATTATTATTATCTGATCGTCTGTATTTACCCGTAATGTCTGTTTAAAAAAAAAATCTATATTTTCCACAGGAGAGTTGTTCACATTTCAAGTTGACACTAATGACTTATTGTTTTTTGCATGCATTATTTACATTATTTGGACAGTTATCCTCATCTTCATTGCCATATTCACAATGTTTCGGTCGTTGTACTCTCCGGCCTTCTTCAGGTGACTGGAATTTCGAACCGAACCCTTTCTTTTGTCCACCGGGGTAGATTGTTCTAGTTCCATGTCCCATGCCTCTCCCGGGTGTCTAATTATTTCCATTTGACTCAACTGTCCAAGTTTTGGTTCACCACTGCTGTGGCTTGGTATTGAACTCTTTGGGTCTAGTCACTGGATCTAACCAACGTCTTTATCCACTGGGCCATGTGACGTCGTGAATATGACAAAGATGAGGATAACAGCTCGAATAATGTAAATAATGCAAGTAACCATAATACCTTGCCTCAGGGACATGGACAGATGTTTCTTGCATCTTTTAAAGAACTGGGTATTTTTTACTCATGTCTCCTTCTTTCTCAGTAACAAATTAACTTAAATATATTTACAATTTACATAATAATTTATATTTACGCAAATTTATATATATATATATTTATATATACACTATTTACATTATTCGGACTATTGTCTTCATCTTTGTCGCCATATTTATTACAACGTTTCGGCCGTTGTACGCTCCAGCCTTCTTCAGGTGGTTGGAATTTCGAACTGAACCCTTTATTTCGCTCACTGGGGTAGACTGTTCTAGGTCCACGTGAGATGTTTAATTGATGTCAGTTCTCCTGATAATTCCCCTGCCTTAAGTTCCTGTTAAGTTCTCCACTTAACTAAAGAAGGCCGGACCGTATAACGGCCGAAACGTTGTGATAAATATGGCGACAAAGATGAGGACAATAGTCCGAATAATGTAAATAGTGTACATAATACCTCATCTCAGAAATACAGACATATACTGAAGGGCCGAAACGTAATAAATTTGGCGACAAAGATGAGGACAATAGTCCGAATAATGAAAATAGTGTACATAATACCTCATCTCAGAAATATAGACAGATACTGAAAGGCCGAAGCGTTGTAATAAATATGGCGACAAAGATGAGGACAATAGTCCGAATAATGTAAATAGTGTACATAATACTTCATCTCAGAAATATAGACAGATACTGAAAGGCCGAAACGTTGTAATAAATATGACCACAAAGATGAAGACAATAGTCCGAATAATGTAAATAGTGTATATAATACCTCATCCCAGAAATATAGACAAACCTGAAATATATCTACTTAACGATGTTATTCTGGCACGATGTTAATTCTTTCTATATTGGTAACCCCAGTCTGCATCGAAAAACAGTGCTTGAAATCCTTCCCTTAATTAGACTTGAATAAGATAATTAACTGGTAATATTAGCTGTTTCCTTATAAGGAAACATTCCGTGTTTGTTGACCGAACAGCCATTGCTACTTTCCCTTGTAGATTATAAAACAATTTTTCAAGAAAAGCGGTTTCTCAAGTTCACTGTTATCATTTCTTTCCATTTCTGATGAGGGTTTTTCTTTAGTAGCCTTTTGTTCTGAATAGTGTGAAAAGTGAACATCTTCCTTACTTTCTCTTTGAGTAACATATGTGCTATGTGATGTAGTTCCTATCATCCGGTAAAGGTATCTCTCATTCTGTAACGTTAGTTTACGTGATTCAAAGAAGTGAAGAACTACAGGACTCATTCACATGAAGAGAAATCCGTTTTATTTATCTGACAGTTTCCATATTTCTGATCAGGTTTGGCACCATACATGACATCCATCTGACGAGGATATTTAAGAACATATACTCGAGTTCTTGGTTTAATGTTTTAGTTGTGTAGAATATAGACGAAACTACCCCTAGTGCAGCTCATTCTATGCTCAATGTCCTCATTTATCTGCCTTCATTTAATCACAGTCAGTTCAGTGCCATACGTGATAATACTCATGGACGAATATGTCTTTTTGGATTCATGACTGACTAGGCAGAAGATTTTCCCGCAGGAGGTTGCTGTTTATTTCTCCGATAGACTGGTTGCCAACCAAGTCTACTGAACCCAGTCTGTCCTCCCATTCATCTCATAGCTAGGGGAGTAGACATGGATTAATACCTTCCCTAAGGGTATTTGCTCGTAAGTGCTTGTAAGGAACCCGGATACAATTCGAACTCGGTTCTCCAATTTATCATACTGAGCCATTAACCGTTAAGATCACAACGCACATTCTCGGCATTAAAAATGTCATAATTGATCCATACAACGAGGTATTTGAAGTGTTTCATTTTTATTAATCCCTAAGTGGATTCATCTTGGCACCCAGTGAGGATACAATTCACTGCTTAATAATAATAATAATATGAGAGAGAACAACCTGCTAACAAATATATAAATAATATGAAATCTCCAACAACAAAGAATAAGAATTTAAAATTCTTCTTCGTAGTTGCATTGCCATTTGAAACTCCATACTTTGAACGTCAATTCAGTGATACGTTCTGTCCAGATTCAGGTGGAACTTGTATAAATGATCCATCATTGTAAAAAAAATGGTCGACTCATTCTCATCCCAGAAAATACATGATTCTTTCTCTTATGCTTTATCTTTACAAGAGTCAGATTAGACCAAAAATAGAATATTGGTGCAATATTTGGATTGGTGGCACTTAGTTCTCCCTTTCCAAGCTTGACAGAATTTAAAATCGTTTACGTAGGAATATATATTGTCCATTTTGCATCTTCTTTCCCCCACACGCAACGTCAGAAGCCTACGGCTACTCTATATTTCCATGTAACATTTTTGGATGAGTTCCATCCTTAAGTTCCACAAATTTTAGCTGTTTACAAACCCCTCGTCGGGCTCTGCTGCATACATCGAGTCGAATCACCCACATTTCCTTCGTATTACAAATGAAAGGAAAAAGTTGCAGTTACACGCCAATTACCTAAGAATTGCTACCGTATAGAAAAAGATGTGCATGTGTGTGCTTCCTCTAACACAGAGGTTCCCAAGCAGTGCGGTGGGCCTCAAAGTCGAGGCAGAAGAGGTTAGCAGGTGAGGCGGAATGGTTGAAAGACAATTAATATAGTTATAAATAATTATTGACCGATTTTATCATTTTGACATTTTTGCCTTATATCAAGTATTAAGAATATAGTAACTAGGGTCCGCAAATTGGAGGAGAGAGTTATCAATGATAATGTTCTGACTTCGAATCCGCGGTTATCTCTCTTTAAACCTCCCTCTGTTTTTTTAAATGCACTTTTTATCACATAAAATTTGGTAAAGCGCGAGTAAATTTAAATTCTAAAAATGCAGCACAGAGAATGAAAAAAAATTGTAAATTGCTCTAACATCATAATCTTAGCCTGTTTAATTGCAGTACAAATCCGTATCTTATATTCACAATATTTACAGGTCATTCATATCATACACATCACTCATCACCTCTCTCCCATGAATCGTACTTCAACATAATCGTACTTCAACAAGTTTCCAAGTCGATTTTTATATCTGTCTCTCTCTATATATATATATATTGTAGCATACCTACGGACGATAATGGGTATGTCCCCATTCACATAAATACAGTAGTAAATACTGTATGGTGGTCTGCAGTTAGAGATTCGTCTCCAGTTGTGCTGGTCAAACTCTCTGCCTCCGGACAGAGAGGATCCCCAGACGAGGCTATGTCGAAGGGCAGAATCTCGTCTCGGGAAACAGCTACCCGACCCTGTTTTATACGGGGTCTACGGGGAATTTTTGCCGAGCCTACAGGCTTGGAGACCCCACATTAAATTCGGCCTTGTGCCACATATGACCGCGTAGGGCGGTTGGTAGATATCCTGCAGTTGAAGATTCATTGTGGAATTCACTTACTTCTAGCTGTTGACTACTTCTTCTACGTGCCGCTGGCGAATCTTATATGTGTTGCTCTTGTCCTAAGTATTATCGTTCATTACCAAACTTCGTTTGATTATTCTATTCAGTAACCTTCCCTAGGTTATATATATAATATAATATATAATATAAAAAAAGAGTTTTAAGTTATACTATATTTTGAGGTTAACGTGCTCAATATCAAAGATATACCATATGTAAATATAAAAGTCAACACCCAGAGGTGACAGTCTATGTCATACTGAACGCAACTGTCAGGCGTGTGTCTGTGATGGGGCTATAATTAGGCATCAATTTACACATGATTCATTGAAGTGTACAGACGTTCTAATGGGAAGGTGTCAGGCTGGTTAAGAACGTTCTCTTTCCGATCATGAGACCCGGGTTCAACTCTCACTAGGGTAGATTCATCAGGAAGGCGACTTCTTGATATTATCGACATAGAGAAACGATCCCAGTGTGCGGCACTTTTGGAAAGGGCCAAAAATGATACCGTGAGTTGACCTAAGCGTTGTGAATGAAATTGGGAAGACGGAACTATTTAAAAACCGTCAACGGTTGTCCTGGCATGAAGTTACAAGTCATCGTGACCGAGGGTTTGTGTTTGCTAGTCCTGTTCAGACTGTTGATCACGCTAGATAATGCATTCTCTCCCAGAAACTGTAACTAAGGTCCGCTCAGTATAGTTGCAGTATAAATCACAGGTGGGCTCTGTGGGTGTTGAAGAAACACAAAATGTGCTTGAGCAGGCGTCTGCAATAGGGATTAGCTAGCCGCCCCAATAGACAGGCATACTTGGACACGAACAGCCAGCCATTACAGGCATTCTACGTTGATTTAATTTAACTATCTTCTATTCTAAATTGCGAATAATCCTACGCGAACCTTACTGTGCCGCTGATGCACAAAATATCCAAATTCAAGGCCATGGTCGAATTTCCGTCTCAATAAAGAAATATTAAAAGTGTTTTAGTGGTGCATATTAAAATGCCGTTATATTTTTACAATTGGATGTAAGTACTTTTTTAGAAGATTATTTGCAATTTAGAAAAGAAGAGGTCTATATTTTATAGACAAAAAATGTATATACTTTTCAATAAAACATGTATATATCTATGTATGTTTGCATATATAGACAGAAGAGTTTTCTTAATGGTATCTCTGTTTTATGGCTTTAATAGTTTTAGGTATGATTCAAAACGCCCAAGAGATTTTTCTTTTGCTTTTTTCTGATGGAATCATTAAAATTTTAAATAACAAAGTTATCGTCTGTTTTCTTAAATACGATTCGTTGTTGTTCTATTTAAGACATTCATGTGTTTAATTGGAAAAAAAATCTAATTTATTTGTACGTTAAAATTCTATCTCTTTCCTTCACCAAGAGAAATTGTTTCCAGTTACCAAATGGATATCTTTCTATTCTCCATATATTGTCCTGATTATACCCAAAGAATTTTTATTCTCCAAAATTTCTTCCAGTGTTTGTTCATGTCGGTTTGACGTGGCAGTTAGCGGTAACTTTATCTCTATGCCGACTGAATTTCTCATAGGATAACTTTAACTTTCTACACATCTGTCTTCTCGTTTCCATCTTCCGTTTTATCGACAAATTAAACTGTAATCGGAAGCATTCTTCTCTCAATGACTGTTAAACTTTCTTTACATCGACATTGTCTGCAATAAGAAAAAGCAAAATAAACTTTGTTCACCATTTTCTCATATTTTCCAAGATAAATTATTTTAGAAGGCATTTAAGAAAACAGCATATTTCTTCAAAAGTATCAAATGAAAGTATGTCTGGCACAAGGCCGCAATATTGAAATACCTAGTTATGATCGAACTCAGCAAAGGTCCGCAAGCCATTTTTACTATGTATAAGAGGAAGGTATTTTGAAATTTAAGTTCCACAAATATTTCGATTACATCTCATATATGAGGTCGTGATATTTGTTCTTTCTACTAGTATGTTTCAGATGGAGTCTGGTAAGTTTGTTTGTGTGTTTAAATGGGTTCTAATAGAGCTATCGTCAGATAGGTGTAACGTAAGGCGTCTGGATAAGCATGTAGTTATGTGACCGATGTAATTATTTATGAATTCTGTTTCATCAGGAAAGGAGTTCCTTAAGGAGCATTTGAACTCATAGATAAACTAAAATGTAACATGTAAGAAAATATAAAAATAATGGACGACTTAATAATAAAAAAGAAAAAGCCAACACTTAATAATATTAACTACGAACACGGCCGCAATGTGCTAACTGTGTTCGGAAAATTAAACATTCCTATAACTCTAAAAACATACACACAACCCATACACCCAATTAAAAAGCAAAAATAAAATCATCTTTGATAATGGCTGAAAGTGTATCCAGGACATTTGGACAGTTTCTACACAAGAAAAATTAAATAAAAAGCTTAATCGCAGTATCCTGTCTGTCGTCTTTAATGAAATATGTATAAATGAAGGATTGATGCCTAAATACACAATATATATATATATATATGTATGTATATATCATATATATATATATATTTACCTATCGCATCATATATATATATATATATATATATATATATATATATATATATATATATGATGATGCGATAGGTAAATTGTCGCCATTTTATATTTTTAATTTCACGCATGCGCGTTGTTTTTTTTCTTTTGTCGATTTCACAGTATAGTAGCGTCAGATGGGCACTATCTGTGAGAAACAGAGCACTATGACGCAATTCACTCAGGCAAAAAGTTGGAAGTGCCACGCTGTACTGTTTGGCATTCGCAACGGAAGGTTCAATACGAACATTTCAGTGTGTTTGGGTGACAATCTGAGTACATGAAGCGAATGCGAAAAGAGTTGGATGAGTCTAATGGTGATTACATAGGTACTCTGATCGTTCTGATAAGAAAAGAACTCCCAAATTTGTTGGTGAGGGGTTCAGACACAACATGGTGGCCTACGTATCTTCAAGCGGTAGTGCTACCCTGGGTTAAAAGGGTGGCTGCTGGAAGACTTTAGTCTGGCAACAGGACTTCACCATGCCACACAAACAGGAGAAACCAGTCATGGCTGTCAGACAATTTCTGCGACCACATCAAACCTTACATCTGGTCACCTAACTCCACAGATTGCAACACCCTTGATTATTATATGTAGGACACAGTTGAACAAGACACCAACAAACTTCTTGTTCAAGGGTGACCTGAAGGCGAGGATTATGGAAGCATTCACCAACTTAAACAAGGAGACCGTACAGAAGGAGATTCCGAAGTCGACTTCCTGCTGACTTTTTTGTCCTCTGTAGTATGTGAGGATTGCTGGGAATCCACTATCTTTTAGGGCTGTTTCATAGTTTCTTTTAGCTTCGTTGAATAAGGTTTAATCGGAAAAATTATCAGAAAGCCTGTGGTTGATTTTGGTATCTGCCTGATTGTAGATGGTGGATGGTTAGAACACGTGTGTCTATCAGTGCTTTATCATTGGGTTTTTCGTATGGTTCATATGTACCTTTTCTTAGGTTGAAGATGACATCTAGAAAATCTACTTCTTTTAGGTTAGTTTTTATGTCTATATTTTGTTTGTTATAGTTTCCTAAGATTATGAGACCGTCGTCTCTGTAGAGTCCTGTATCATTTCTATCTATTATTTTACTTAGTTCGTGCAGTAAAAATATACGTAATTAGTTCGCACCATCAAAACTTCCCATTATAGTGTCAAAGATCCGTTCTTTCTTTATCCATGCGTCTTCATTGTCGAATAGTAGTAGTAGTAATTTATAGGGTTTCTATATTTTCTTATTAGTTCTTCAGCTCAGTTGATGGATTTATCTAGCATGAGTTCTGTTATAAAAGCGTAGAATTCTTTTATATCTCGTTGTATGAATTGGCAATTATGTTGGATTTTTTTTATGTTGTAGTAGTTGTTTTAGTGTTTTACTTCTGATTTACTGCTAACTTCTTCATTAGCTCTGAATTAATTCTTTCTAGTATCGTTTTACTTATTTTACCTCGTTCACTTTGAGTTGGGTTTGTGAGTCTGCATGCTGGGTTGGTTTTGAAATTTTCTTTGTGGTATTTTAATGTAATAAATGCTTGCGCCTTAGCGATGCAACTTATTCAGTCGACTAAGGTCTAACGTTTGGTCGATTGTTCTAGCTTCCTTATAGACATCGTGTTCTATTGTTTTTGCTGCTTTTTTGTATGTTTTAGTTATGTTGTCCTTGAGTAATTTATTGTGTGTAGGGTGGCTTAGTTCATATAAATTTCTAGTTTTCTCCGCTGCGATAAATACGTTTATTGAATTGTTTATATTAGTGTCATCCACTTTTTTTATTTAGTTAGTTATTTACTTATTTTTATTTTATTTATTTATTTATATTTTTTGAAGGTGTCTTGTTGTTTATTGAATTTTATATTTCTTACTAAGTTAGTTTTGTCTTTCTCGTAGTCGTCTAGATCTTTCTGTTGCAGGTAACTTTTTTGGTTTTAAAATCATATTTTTCCTTGAGTGTAGTATTATTGTTAAGTCTTTGGCGTAAAAAGAAATCCGCTTTCCATCTTATACTTTTTGTGAAGCATTATTTATCAAAAATATAGCATACCTTAAAACTATTTCTCCATTAAAAATATTTCTTCATATATATATATATATATATATATATACAAAGAACAATAAAAAAAAATATTCACGACTAAAATCTAAAAATCCTTTTTTTTTTTACACATATATATATATATATATATAAACATTCAGTTTATTTTAAATGTCAAAATAATTTTTTAAATGAAATGACTATAATCCCAGTGTAATATATATATATATATATATATATATATATATATATATATATATATGCCAACATTACGATAGCCATATATTTTTTAATTATGTAACAGCCAGTCTATTCTCAGCACCTGATGATTGCGTTGTGAATGAAATAATGAGTCGTACTATCTGTGAGGGATAATATGTATATCTATTATATATATATATATATATATATATATATATATATATATATATATATACATATATATATATAATAGCTCTATTGTATTACATCGAGTTTAGGTTTTTATGTTAATACATTCTTTTTATAGATACAAATATTTAAGTAAATGCTCTGTTTATAATAAACAGTATTAAACAATATTTACCGCCCTAAATGTATCATATTGTATCTGTAAAAAAAATGTATAAACATAAAAAATGTCTTAAAATAATTGTCGGACTTTGTCCATTTCATAATGTGTGACGTCATTTGTTTACATTTGGATACGCCATGAGCAGATATGAACGTACTTGAGAGAAGCATGGAAGATTGTAGTTTAAAGACAGTAAAATCGACCTTGCTGACCGAACGCTCCTCTATGGCTCAATCAGTTAAAGGCACGTCAGGCTATATGACGGTTCCGTATACGGTACAGGTCCGATTCCTGTCGGAGGATGAATATCTTCTGTGAAAATCTCTCGGACATTCAGGCCAGTAAATGTTGTTTCATATTGTTTATTATAAACAGAGCGCTTGCTTTAATATTTGTATCTGTAAAAAGAATGTATAAACATAAAAAAATGTCTTAAAATAATTCTCGGTCTTTGTCCATTTCATAATGTATATGTATATTTTTTAAGCTTTTCACCACAAGCAAGGCGGGAGTACCACTAGCACGCAAGTGTTTACAGAGAATAGGAGCAAGAGTAAAGAGGCGTGATAGAGGAAAGGATGAAGATAAGGACGGGGAATAGATCAAGGCATCTGGAGATGCCGATTGTCATTGCATTTGAATAGTTGGAGATTATAGCTATCAGGGAAGCAAGTAAGAGAAAAAGAGTTCCACAGTCGGGAAGTGCGATACATGAAGCTATTGGAATAGAAGAGACAGCCACATTTAATCGTTTCAACAGTGAAAGGGTGGGACGGAGATGCCGACCTAGTGGCACGTTTAAATTTATGCAGTTTGTGAATTAGAGAAAGTAGCTCGTCGGAGGAATTACCGTGAAACTATCTGTAGTAAAGACAGAGGGAAGCGACGGCACGTTTGTGACAGATCGACTGTAAAGGAGATGCCAGATCAGGGCTAATCACATTGCATCCGTCTCTGGATTTTGTCGATGACCTTAAGACGAACAGCGGGGTCTCCAGACCATATATGGCAGCAGTATTCCATGCAAGGGCGAATGGTTGATTTATAGATTTGTATGATGGACTCGGGCGAGAAACCTTTTCTGCGCGAGACAAAGAATCAATTTTCCTTGCGGTGGATGAAGCTATTGATTCAATGTAATTGTTCCATCTCAGGTAAGCGGACAGTGTAAGACTAAACAGGCGAAGAGAGGGGCTCTTGTGGAGTTGAGCATCAGACATTCTAATGAGAGGCAGGGAGGGTTCTCTGTGGTGGGTAATAGAGACCTGTTATGTTTTTGAGGCATTAAAGTTAACTAGCCATTTTCTGACCAAGTCAACAACCGATTGGAGGTCCTTTTCGAGACCAACGGCCAGGATAGTTTTGTCAGCGATAACAGATTTGCTATTTAGGCAGGAGTAAATAGTAGTGTCGTCTGAATAGATACCTAGTTGGGAACTGATGACATAGGGAATATCGTTAATGAAGATAAGGAACAGAATAGGGCCCTTGATATAGCCTTGGGGAACACATGCGTTTGCGGGATAGGTACTGGAGAAGAAACCGTTAAGGACGATCTTCATTACACGGTTTGACAGGAATGATCGTATTAAGTCAAATAATCGACCTTAAATTCTGTATCCCTTAATCTTACGAAGGAGGCCGGCATGCCAGACCCTATCTAGAGCCACGGCATGAGATTCTCCATTATTGTGAAGTGCTTGATAAACAAATTCAGTTATGGCCGTGAGCACATCAGCTGCAGAACAGGCAAAGCGAAAATCATATTGCATGTCAGAGAGCAAGTCATGGGATGTAAGGTGCCTAAGTCAGGACTCCAAATTGGTTGAATAAATGAGGTATTGTGGGTTTGC
>CAHIKZ030004834.1:1400000-1502500 GCA_903632075.3 Acanthosepion pharaonis
TCTTTAAATGGAGTTTTTTTTTTTTAATTCATTATATGCTGGAAGGGTGGACGCATGTACAGAAGCCAAGAAGAAATGTTATGATTTAATATTTTTCTAGGAATTCCAAAAGAATATTTTGCTTAAATATGTTGGCAATTTTATGTTGAACCAGTCGATAGGAGAATGAGAAAAACAGACGATAAAGTTAGAATGAAGTATTACTTCATTTAACGAAAGAAAAGAAAAAAGAAAGAAGGCAGAGAGGCAAATAAAAATGGTGGCGGACTTTGACTCATAATTGATTATTTTAATGAGGTAAAGAAAATGGGAAAATGTATTTTAAAAATTCACCGAGACGTGGACACAAAAATGAAATCAAAATGTACAAAAGTCAACGAAAATTAAAAGTCACATGGAATCAGAGCGATTTCAGAGTGGTGAACTAGAAAATAAACGAAATTGAAACAAAAAAAAAAGATGTATCCAGGAACGATCTTGAAGAAAGGAAGAAAAATTTTTTAAAAAGTGAAAAAAAAAACAAAATCAGATTAACGCCTTCAGCAACATTTTTTGTCTCTTTGTTTTTTAATTACTCACATTCGTAGACCGAATATGTTAAAACAGGTTGATTTCCCGAAGGCTAAAAACCATTATAGAAAAGCAAGTAAATAGCCACAATGAACGGCTTTTTACGCTTAACAGGTAAGCAGCCGAAACCTTAACGTATTTTGCACTAAACGTGTTGGAAATAAAAGCTGATTATTGAATAAAAGCGTTACTTGCAATGAAGCAGCAAAAATGTGTTCCTTGTTTTATACGAAAACGATTAGCAATCACCCAGTTGTTGAGTTAAAATTCATGACTACAATAAAGGCGAAATTCTTCAAACATTTTAATGGAAGAGAGAACAAAAAACAGGAAAAATAGGATCATTCAAATGCTTTTTCTTAAGTTTATTCCCTTTTATCGACACTGAGAATATGATTAGTATCTTTCTCGCAAAAGGGTTCTCTTGTCATGACATTTACTGTTAAAACAATTTGCTGAACAAGAAGCACAAATCTTTAAAATAAATGAAATATCAGATTTGGATCAAGAAGGAAATTCGGGAGAAATTAGACAATGGAAATTGGAAATCATGTAAAGAATATAATAAGAACCAAGAAAAACTTACGAACATCTAGAAACAGCAATCCTAATTGAAAGGGAGAAATCCAATGACAAAATACTAAATAAACTGACAAATGAAAAAAGTAAACCCATTACCACCTTTGAGGGGTTGTAAAGGGAAAAAAAAACAAACGAAGAAAACGACAAATGATAACGGGTACCCTACACGTACGCACAGTTGCCTAAATAATCCCGGCATTCAACACCTGAGCATAGCCGCACAGACGGGCGCATGGCTTCACGCGCTCAAACGTACACACGCACACACAAACAATACGAAAAAAACTGCACCAATGATAAGTGTATGAAAAAAGAAAAATTTATATCCCCTGAAAAGTAGACGGACAGGTTCGCTTACGAAACTCTGGAGTTGGGATGCTGAAGGTAACATCAAGCAGCTTAAAATACAAAACAAAATTATGCCATTAAATATTTATTCAACTAAATATGAACCATTTTGTTGTACAGCCTTTCACCATTTTGCCTTCAACATAAAGATTCCATTTTCCCAGAATTTCGGTGGTTACTCGACAAAGAACTCATTAAGGTATTTTTTTTATGTTGTCCAAAGAATCGAAATTTTTACCATTGAGATTATTTTGCAAGGAACTGAATAAAATAAAATCAGAAGGAGAAAAGCGGGCGGTTAACACAACCCAAGTAAGCTGCAATCAATTTTTGTCGGGTCGCCAAATAAACGTGAGGTCTGGCAGCATCCTGATGGAAAACAACACTTTTTCTGCTCCCGAATTCTGCGCGTTTTTCTTGAATTGCTGCCTTTAATTCGTCTCGTTGCGAGCAATAATTTTCCGCATCAATTGACTGGTTACTTGGCAGAAGTTCATAGTACAGGATTCTTTTTCAATCCCACCAGATGAACAGCATGACTGTCTGAGGGTGAAACCTGCTTTTAAGGTGGCTAAATTTAGCTTATGTCTCTTACCTCAGGATCTTTTTCGATGAATATTAATGTAAACTAACCATTTCTCATCACCCGTCACAATTTGCTTCAAAAAGGGAACATTTTCATTGCGTTTATACAACAAATCGCAAATGAAATGCGACCCAAAAGATTATTTTCATTCAGATCATGTGGTACCCAAACATCGTAATGATTTGAGTAAAAAAAAGTTTGCTAAGCGCTCATGCGTGGAGGATTTTGATAAATTTAGCGTTTCTCTTTTAGATATCTATATAATTTCTACATTTAGATATCGATTTCGATATTTAGATATCAATTTCGATATTTAAATATCAATGTAGATATATAGATATCAATTTAAAGATTTTGATACGAATTTAGATATTTAGATATCTATATAATTTCTATATTTAGATATCCATTTCGATATTTAGATATCAATTTCGATATTTAAATATCAATGTAGATATATAGATATCAATTTAAAGATTTTGATACGAATTTCGATATTTAGATATCTATATAATTTCTATATTTAGATATCCATTTCGATATTTAGATATCAATTTCGATTTTTAGATATCAATTTCGATATTTAGATATCAATTTCGATATTTAAGTATCAATGTAGATATATAGATATCAATTTAAAGATTTTGATACGAATTTAGATATTTAGATATCTACATATCAGTTTAGACATTTCTAAATGAGTTTCGCGCCATGCATTATATCCAAATGAAAATGTCAATCTGATGAGTCTCGAGGTAAATGCTCACTTCTTTGATTAATTCGCATGTCGGATTTGAGGATGTAAAAGTAATTCTGAATGAACTCTCTGTAGAAATAGGCAAACTATTCAGAGAAAATAGGAATTCGTTCGCTAGCAGGGGTATAATTTTTAAAGCATCTGTTCTACTTCAATCATTACCCCCATTAATCGATATCGATACAGGAGGCCATGTACCTATTTAGAAAAGTACCACCATATCATACTATACACCACTGGCACAAAGTAAAATTATGAATGAAGCAATAAAAGAAATTATACATTCAGTGGCTATATTATGATCAAGCTTTTCAATATGGCGGTTGAAAATAGAGTTTGGCAGCAATTCACGGTGCATGGACTTTAGGGCACGTAATAAAATTACTACAAATGAACCCCTGGCTTATAATTATTGATCAAATTTGAGCATTCCTAAGTTCAGTATGGGTTTTTCTTCTTCCCGGTATTAGATTTCAAGTCAGAGTATTGGCAATTTGAATTCACCATGATGACAGGATAAAAAGGAGAAAAAAAAACGCAATCATTTGCCACAGATGGTTTAACATTATGGCATTTTGACTGGCTAAACTGCCTGGCAAATTCTAAGCAGATGTCGATCATGTTACAGAGCCAGGAAAAATATGCAAGAGAATATTAAGATCATATTTTATAATTCTCCGATAGGGTGTATTCAAAATCGCTATAGCCAGCTACGTTGCTGGGTTTCGGGTATCTTACGAAAATAGTTAAAGAGTAACCGGATATTAGGAGACGGAGCGATAAGAGTAAATGCTGGATAAATGTGACATCCTCACGCAGAGAGTGAGAATTCACACAGACTATAACGATCAAACTCGAGGAACGGTTTCAGCATATTTAATAGGAGGAAATAGGTTCGCCTGTCGCCCGGTTCACACCCCTCTTCGGTCATTTGAACAGGAGTAGAAATAGAGATTTATCCCTTATCTCCCGTTTAGGATTGGGTTTCCGGTTACTTCTAAAGCAATAATTCCCAACATGGAGCGCATGCCCCACCGGCGGGGCATGATAATATTTTGGTGGGGCATCCGTAGGATGTGCACCCTTCGGCTTACTATACCAACAGAATAAGGGGGGGAAATCAAGAATGAGTTATTAATAGTGAATTGTTTTCTAGTAAGATTGTTAATATTAATGCGTGTTAATACATACGATGCATATATACAGTATGCATACATAAGAATATGTATGTACGTACATGTGTAATTGGTATACAGAGTATTACCTGTCTCCCCGTACTCGCGTGTCTCGGTTGACGAAAGAGAGGACGTAATGCATGTCACTGGAAGAGTCCATGTTTTGTTGGCCAATCAGTGCGTAAGGAGAGGGCGTAATGCATGTCACTGGAAGAGCCAATGTTTTGTTGGCCAATCAGCGCGTAAGGAGAGGGCGTAATGCATGTCACTGGAAGAGCCCATGTTTTGTTGGCCAATCAGCGCGTAAGGAGAGGGCTTGATGCATATCACTTGGAAGAGCCCATGTTTTCTCGACCAATCAGCGCGTAAGGAGAGGGCGTAATGCATGTCACTGGAAGAGCCTATGTCTTTTTCGGCCAATCTGCGCTTATGAGCATTCAGTTTGCTTCCTTCTCGTGAATTGCAGTAAAATTTTGAATATGTAAGAATTAAAAATTATGGAAGCACTAGAATTTTAGAAATACCAAAAATGGGCATGGCCCAAAATCAGTTGGGAACAACTGTTCTAAAGTCTTCTTATTCTCTTTCTAGAAGCCCACTTGCGTCTTAGAGGCATTATCACCTTCCTTTGGGGTGGATTGATTAATGCCTCGCTAATACTTGTATTTGATGTTGTTAACCACATCTATTTTTCTCCTATGTGTTCTGTGCCTTCAGAACATCAGCGATGATGGCTCTCCACAATTTCCCATCCTTTGTAGCTCTTAATATTTTTTTTCTTTTTTTGTTTTCTGTCTTAGAACCTGTTCTACCATACATTTACTCAAGCTCGCTAGATAGGTTATACGTGTTTTTTTCTCTCCCACTCCTGCGTTCAATCTGTCCTGTGGGTATCAAATCCTCTTTCCTCATTATGTCCTCGAAAGATTTCAATTGTCTCTTCTTAATGTTAACTATAATTATCCTTTTTGTTTCCATTTTCTCTAAAACTTCTTCATTGCTCACATGTTCGATCCATGTTATTTTCAGCATCCTTCTGTAGTTCAATTAAAGAACGTAAATTAAAGCGATAGAAAATAACGATTGACAGTTACACGTACACAAATATGCATACATATATATGTGTGTGTGTATGTATGTATGTGTGTGCGTGTAACTGTCAATAGTTATTGAATATGTATATATTATATTATATATATATATATATATATATATATATATATATATATATATATACATATGCAATATAGTAAGCATTCTTACACTGGCATTTATGGGTACCAATAATGATTTGTGTTTAATTTTACTTATTTCGCGTAATTGGCAAAATCATTTATTTGAAATTTAATCTGTAGTGCTAAATCTGTTTTTTACTTTTTAAGTAAAAAGTTCAATATCAATTCATAGGTGCTTTTCCTTTGTTGAAAATGTCGCCGAAGAAAAATATTTCTGAAATTAAAAGGGTTGAAAACACTGCATTGTTCAAAGAAGGTTTATCGCAAGTCAAAATTGCAAGACAAATGAAATGCTCAAGAAATGGTGTACAAAGAACCATTAAAAGATATAACGAAACCAATTCTTTCAAAAATTATGATGGTCAAGCGGGAAAAGATGTACAAACTCAATGAAAGACAGAATGCTAAAGAGTGTATATATCTAGGTGATAAAAAAAATCTCTTTTACCGTGACTGCTAAATTTACAGAGGCAACAAAGTGATATAGACTCGCACATTGAGAAGAAGGTTAGTAGAAGCTGGCCTCAAAGGATGTAAATCTAGATTAAAACAATTCCTGTCTGAAGTTAATGAGAAAAAGATTTTCTTTTGCAAAGCAGCATGAAAATTGGACGACTGAGGATTGGCCTAGTCAAAGCAAATTTGAAGTAAGTTGCTTTATTAGTCGAAAGTAATTTATTGAGCATAATTCATTTTATTATGCCTATTAATACTTTATTTTTATTGCATAGAAAATTATCCCTAAAATTTATTTATATTTGATTTTTAGAACCCCTAGAGTTTTTTATGTTGGTCGAAGAGTTGGGAAAGCATATAATGCTAAATGTATTGCCCTAACTGTACAATTTGGAGGTGGGAGTGTAATGACATGGACATGTCGTTTTCCGGGACCGGAAAGTTATTTACATGTGAGGGTAGAATGAACACTTATACAAACATGTTAGACCAATATTACCAATTTTCTTTAGAGAACATTTTCAACAATAACATTCCATAATCTTCGAACATGACAACGCACCATGACACGCGTCCAGAATTTCGGAGGATTGGTTTGAAAAGAAGTGAGGGTAATAAAGTGGCCTCCTCAATGGCCTGACTAGAATCCCATTGAAATCTGTCATACTTAGGTACAAGAGTGAGGGTACACAAATATTCTTCAAAACGCAAATTAGGAGCCAAACTTCATGAAGAGTGGCAGAAAATAGAGCCAATTACTTGCGCTATACTTGTGTCTAATATGCAAAAAAGTCAGTTATAAAAGCAAGAGGAGACAACACCTAGTATTAAATATAGATTAATAACTGAGTTTCGATTATATTTCTTTTATGCACCTACCCCCCATAATGGCTATATATATATATATATATATATATATATATATATATATATATATATATATATAGTAGTAGACTCTCCGTCGTATTTGACGTATGAGGGTCAAGCAGTTCATTTACTAGAAACCGACAGCCACATCATATCCTTTGATTATAATGATGAAGGCTTTGTGCAGAACCAAACCAACCGCCAAACACAGACTTGGTGCATTACTTGCCACAAGATCCCCAAATGACATTCCGCAGTTTTTTTTTATTCAGAATTGTGCCAAGGCTATAAAACCGAGTCATCCTTTCTATTTACCCATGGCTGGAGGGACGAGAAGAGGGTTAATACCTGTTCACAAGGGTATATATATGGTGGCACTACTCCACCGGGCCTCCATATGTATATATATATATATATATATATATATATATATATGGTGGACTCGCCTATCGTGAACGATAAATGAGGGCCAGCATTAGATGGTGCATTTATTTTACACTTATGCATGCTAGCAAGGGCTATTGTGTAGAAAAACAGTTAAGGGAACGATATATTTCATTTGTGCTTTCTTAAGTGTGATACTAGCCCAGCCTTGCTGTGGGCGACAAAGCCACACTGACAGAAGAAATTTGTTAAAGCAGGATTTTAATGGCGTCTCTGCTTCATAGTTTGACGAAACTGATCACGATGCTCGAGTTTAATGTCTTCAAAACGCTTTAAATTAATGAAACATGTCTTACGCCACTCCTTTCGGTTTGATGCTTTGACTTCCCAGGTTTTCAGTTCAAAATTGAGACTTTTCAATTTGTCTTTAAATTGTCTTTCAATTTGTCTTTGTAGCGTAAGAGTGGACGCTTAGTGTTTGGTTGTTGTACATACAGCAGCTTCTTTGGAAGCCTATTCTCATCCATTCTCACGAAAAGGATCAGCCCACCTAAGTTGTATCTTTGCTAGAATGGTTTCAATGCCTGTGTTGTTGTTACATTTCTTCAGTATTGTATTATTCTTGACCCTGTCATCCCATTTTATATCACATATGGCACAAAGACAGCGCATGTGAAAGGCGTCAAGTTGATTTATGTTCTTGCGGTATAGGGTCCAAGTTTCAGCACCTGAGAGAAGAATTGAGAGAACGACTGATCATTATATGTCGATCTTTAATCTGAGAGACACGTCTTTGGTGTTCCATAACCTATGTTTGAAATTACCGAATGCTCTGCTGGCTATTCTGGATTTGGATTTCTCTGTCCATTTTTCCATCAGAAGAGACAGTTGATCCAAGATATGTGAACGCCTGAACGAATTTTTAATGCCGTACCATCAATGAATATGGAAGGAATTTTGAGAGAGGCATTGCCTGGTACGAGCTGGTATGCTAGCTCAGTCTTCTTTATGTTGATAGTGACTCCAAATACATTCGCTGTTGTAGATTATTTATCAAGGATAATTTGAATTATATATATATATATATATATATATATATATATATATATATATATATATATATATATATATATATAATAAATGAAATACAACTTTCCTTACTTAAGACAAAAAACAGAACGCTCAAAAATTAACGCCGACAGGATGTTTAGAAGATCCGGAAGTCAAATGGTAACGATTTAAACAAAAGAGGAAAAAGAAAGAAAAGAGACTAAAGGTTAAGGATTGAGTGTAAAGTGAAAAAAAAAGACGAAAAGCACAAATAATCACGACATTCAACACGTACGCACATCCACACAGACGGACGAATGGGTGCACGCGCGCGCACGCACAGACGCACACATACGCTATGAAAAAAAAAACTTGCACCAATGATAAGAGGAATGATCGAGAAGTATAAATAATCAATTGCTGACACCCCCCTGACGAGAGGACGAACGGGGGTCCGTCTACGAAATTCTGGAGTCGGAACGCTGAAGGTAACATCAATCAGCTAAGTAGCATAGCTTTTACTTATATTAATTCTACAGGAAGAGCGTTCTACAACTGAGAAGTGCGAAAGAAGAAAATTCTAGCAGAAAAATTATACCTACATCTAGCCATTTCAGTTGTATGTGAATGAGACCTAGCTGACAATCTAGTACTACGCTTAAATTCGTCAATTCGAGGTACCAAAAAGGAAAGTTCGCGGTGTGAAAGTGACTGAAACCGAGATGCCCGGTCAGGACCAAAAAAATTACAGATTCGTCTTTATCAAGAATCTCTAAATACTTCGCTAAAATACCAGACTAGAAGTGGCAACAATATTCAGAAAAACTGTTAAGCAAGAAAAGTGACCAAATTATAAATAAAATAAAATTCGTTTAATAGTTGCACTTTTCACAACAAATGATTTTCCCAGCGTAATATGAAAGTAAATATCGAATTTTTATAGAAGAACTTATTTTGATGCCATAAATTCTTCAAATACTTCATCTACAGTTTCCTGAATTCTAAATATTTTATTTCCTCGTAAAACCTACCAATCTTCCAACCTCAGTATTTTATTTACCATTCTTATACCTCTGTACCAAAATATGTAACCACTTCTTATATTCACTGCATATTTTCTGTCTATATTTCTGAGATGAGGAATTATGTACATTATTTATATTATTCGGACAATTGTCCTCATCTTTGTCGCCATATTTATTACAACGTTTCGGCCATTGTACGCTCAGGCCTTCTTCAGGTGGTTGGAATGTCGAACTGAACTCTTTATTTCGCTCACTGGGGTAGACTGTTCTAGTTCCACGTGCCATGTTTAATGGATGTCAGTTATCAGTTATCTCCTGTCCATTTCCCTCTGAAAGTTCTCCACTGCTTTAGTTGGGTATTGAACTCACACTCTTTGGGTCCTGTCACTGGATCTAACTAATACCTTTATCCACTGTGCCATGTGTCCTTGAGGATTAAACATGGCACGTGGAACTAGAACATTCTACCCCAGTGAGCGAAATAAAGGGTTTACTTCGACATTCCAACCACCTGAAGAAGGCCGAAGCGTACAACAGCCGAAACGTTGTAATAAATATGGCGACAAAGATGTGGACTATAGTCCGAATAATGTAAATAATATTGTTCCCATTAGTCTTCCCGATAACCTTTGACCTGAGTAACCTAATCAGTTGCTTACCCTTCCACTGGTATAACACTGTGAAGAAATGAGACACACTTGTGACCACACCACGGCGAGGAACGAAAAATGGAGTGGGTGAAAACTAGAATAAAAGGAATAAAAGCTGATGGCGGTTTCATCCGTCAGTCGAAGTATTTACTATTTTAATACACTTTGCCGTTAGTATCTGGGCCTTAGACATAAAATAATTACTTATCAGGATAAATTATTTAGACTTTTTAGGCATCTTAAATAGTAAATGAAATAAGAGACTAGGGCGATTCCATCACTCAGTAATAGTCGGAAATTTCAGTGTCAAGAAACCAAGGTCATCAACGGGATGAAATACAGTCTCATTCGAACAAGTGTTTTAAAACTTAATGAGAAAAATCAATGAATTTATTTTCTATACACAATGTAAATCCTTGTTTCAGAAAGGTTCAAGTATAGACAAAATGCAAGCAATGTTTCAGTTACGGAAAATCAATTCACGAACTGCTCACGAAATTTACTTTACTCAGAAAATTAATTTTCGATAAATATGTTTAAATTTTGTTGCTCTTTATTCTGTCGCTAAACGGGTGCTTTTTTAATATTTTTCTGCAACTAAATCAATACAACTTATCGATTTCGTATTTTGTGCTGTCAGTGTTTCTCCGTAACCTTGGGAAATCTGTGAAATAGTTTTAGATCTAATTTACATGCCAAATTCTATAAATTATGCGCGCAAAACGTTCAGGGATAACATCGTTAAAGCTTCTTGTATAAGAAACATATTTAAAATATCACCTTCGAGGCTTCAAGCCAAAATCCTTTATTAATTTACATTCTCTTTTAATTCTGTTGAATTCTCAACAATGGTTTTAATTCATGCGTTCACATTTAAATACGTCTATAGAGATGCATACAGGTAAATTACATTAATATCTAGTCTACTTGAACTTTATATCTACAAGTGTTAGTTTCTATAGCACGAAATTCATACACACGTGTGTGTATATATATATTATATGAGAATACATACGGGATGTAAAAACTACAAAGCTGCCATTTGGTTCTGTGGAATTGGTAAAATCTTAAATCGAAATTAGCAAGAAAAAAAAGGGTCTAATAATAACTTTATATCAGGAAAAATCTCATCGCGAGAAGTAACTCTTTAAACTTTAACGTAGATATACATGTTAGAATGCGAATTGAAACAGTGCATTACCCTGATAAAATAATGGAACCGTTATTCTATTTGCTATAATATTGTAGCAGAATTCAGCCAATATCGGAGTCTACAATTGTGGCTAGCTTATCCTTATTATAGATGCTTTCTCAGGCACATTAGCGTTTCTTTAACATCCAGAGAGTCTACCTGTTGTTTATACTGCAACTATGCTGAGCGAACCTTACGTACAATTTATAGGAGTGATCGCATGATATGGTTGTACTAGATCAGTACGCTCAACGTCTCAGTCACTATGACTAGTGGCTTCATGCTAACGCAACTATCAATGGCTTGCGAACGGCGAGACATATATAAGAAAAGTGGTTTGAACAAAAATCCAGACATTTTGTTGATCTAAAACATTTGGGAAGTGAGACTAAGAATAATTCTTGTATAACTCTTGGTGCTATTAGGCACGCGATGCACATAGCAACAATTTGAATTTAAGTCTTCGGAAATATTTTTCTCTGAAACTTCTAGAATGTTCTCAAATATTTGGAAGCATTTATTCAAAATTAATGTTCGGTGCACATAATGTACCGTCTCCATTTTTTTGTATAGAATTTTAAATCTATTTTCTATTATTTGTCGAATAACTTACTTTTTTTTTTTTTTTTTTTTTTTTTTTAGAATGGCAATACCCAATTAAAAATGCAATCAGTTCCATAAACAAATAAATTAATTTATTGACTGATCTGGAGTTTGTTTTATTGAATGAATAAATTTGATCTAATATGTTTTTAAACAGTCTTTTTACGAAAATGTTTATTAACTGTAGTTACTAAATTCAAGCCAAAAATTGTATTTATTGGCTTTTATTGGGGGTCAAGTAACAGCAAGGTTTTTAATATTCCAGCACTTTACTCAGTATTCCTTTTTATTTTAGTGATGCTGCCGTCTAGATTGTGTTGATTCTTTCCCAACTTGTTTGTAAGGCTCTTCGGGATTGTTCCAAGTGATCCAATAATGATAGGTACGACTGTAAATTGCGTTGTTCATGATTTTCTTCGCTTGTTGATAAAATTCAAATATTTTTTCCATATTTTCACTTTCTTTTCATGTTTTATTCCATATGATTGTTTTTCTGGACAATTCATGTATCATTGATTTGTCTGATAACTACCCGATTTATTTGCATAGTTCCTAATGAATTACCTTTCCCAGCGAATCATATCTACTTTCTACCTCGACTTTTCTTTTTCTGTACTTGTAATATGCTTTGGTACGGTTTCAAGTCAGTTATCAATTCTGCGGCAGAAGACTTTTCCGTCATTCGCATCTGATGTATAAAATTGCAATGACGGAATTGCGCGTCATCTGCAGTTAATGCATTAATTATTGTTACAACCGATCATCTATTTTCGTAATCTCTTCACAGCTCTACCAAATTCCTTCAGCGTCCTGGCTAAGACATTAAACTATATCTGCATCCTGGTTAAGACGATAAACTACACCCAGCAGAAAAGTCTCTGATCAGGACGTTTTGAGGAGCGTGGAATCACCTCTTAATTGCTGGGGTTACCAGGTCCACCCTGAACAGGGTGGTAGCACCTCTTAGAGTCCCAGCTATGGGAAAATAGTTAACTATTACCAGTAATACTTTCTTGAAAAAGAATTATTACCATCAATACAATTTTGAAGGAAAAATATTACCAGAAACAGATTTTTTATAAAAAAAAATATGACAAGCAATAAAAAATTCTGTCGGCATTAAATAACCCAATGAGGTTGATATGCCGTAAAACAAAATAAACTAAACCAATCTAAACCAAATACATATTCTATTCATAGAAATCTATCCTAAAAATGTTGTCGGCATTAAATAACCCAATGAGGTTGATATGCCGTAAAACAAAATAAACCAAACCAATCTAAACCAAAGAATACATATTCTATTCATACGAATCTATCCTAAAAATGTTGTCGGCATTAAATAACCCAATGAGGTTGATATGCCGTAAAACAAAATAAACTAAACCAATCTAAACCAAAGAATACATATTCTATTCATAGAAATCTATCCTAAAAATGTTGTCGGCATTAAATTACCCAATGAGGTTGATATGCCGTAAAACAAAATAAACCAAATCAATCTAAACCAAAGAATACATACTCTATTCATACGAATCTATCCTAAAAATGTTGTCGGCATTAAATAACCCATTGAGATTGATATGCTCTAAAACAAAATAAACCAAACCAAATTCAACCAAATTTCTTCAGATTTACATTCAACTTCACTTTGTGGTCCGCTTAAATATCAACCATTTGACATCTTCGTTCTTGATGAAGGTCATAGGTCGGATTTAGGCCCCTTTGCTTCGATTAAGTGACCAGTTTGAATTTGAAAGTTTAAGAGATTTTATTTTTTTCAATCTTTTATTTATGAATATATGCTTGTTTTTGTTTTGTTTTTGTTTTTGTTTTTGTTTTTTGTTCTGTTTTTTGCATGACAAAATTTGCAAGTGGATCACCGTTCTCACCCAGTCATGCCTTCATTTGTATTCTGTTTTTGCGCTATTTACTGCATTAACATATTATCTGATTGACGTCTTGTATTGACAGAAACAACGATTAATATTTTGCATTTTTTTTCACTGTCAGCATTAATATAGTTTTAATACATTTGTTCTTGGTTGCTATTGATACGGATTCCGTTTTTCTCTCTCTCTAATTTCATTTCCTTTCTAGTTTTATGCAAAATTATTCTTTATTGTGTGTTTTATAATCCCACCAGTTAACGCAGCAGTTATTTAGCGATTATATTTACTTTCCTTTGATTGCCTTGATTTCACGTTCTTTTACTTTCCATTCATTTTTCTTTCTTTTTATCTTTTAGATTCTTTCAATGTGTCACTAGGCTATTTTCTCTTTCTTTCTTCGATCCTCTACCCTCCTTCTTTTTCTCTTTTCTTTCTCTTGTTATTTTCCTCCATTCTCTTTCAACCTTTATTCTATCCGTCACTCTTTCTTTCGATGCTTCATTCGTTAAATAATTTACAACGAAAAATTAATAGAAACCATTTGAACGCCTGATACTCGAGCATTTTAAAAAGAAAATTCAACGATGTTGAAATAAAACTGTCTAATTATGTTATGGATGATTGAATTTATTAATTGGTTTTCTTGTGAAAAAGCGACGAAAATATTTTCTTTAACTCTTAAACGGCGGGCTTCATTAGTTGATGTCTCATTGGAAATTTGGATACCAATAGATGAGTTTAACAATTTTAACGATACGGATATAATTCATTCAAAATACGAATAAAAATTACAATTCTAGGATCCATGACGTCAAATCATTTCCTTGGGTATTTGCTTGTAAATAAAAGCTGGAGAGACAAGCAAAATTCTGTCTGTAAGCACACTCTTAGAAAAAAGGAGTGAAAAATGGTCAAAAGTTGGCGTCCATTGTACATGGAATCTTTCAAAGACAATTATACTGTTAATAATATTCGATTTAGGAACCAAATAACAACCTCTTATATTAATTATTATCCTTTATTTGTTTCAATCTAAAAGATTTAAATTATCATTTTTTATAGTTTTTATATATACTAAAAGGGAAAATAAACATATGTGTGGGATTACACTCACTTAGTCTGACAAAACACGCCGTTAGGTGTTGCTATTTAAGTCCTCTAAAAGAACCGAGAAAATCTTCGTCTTTCTTTTTTTTTTTTCTCCTTTCCCCCTTACAATGCGTAGATAGAAACACCAACACGGGGATCGTCGTCCCCTGGCAAAAATATCTTTCCCCCGGTTGACTTATAGCTGAATTTAAACACACACATATACACACGTGTGAATCACACATGCACACAGACACACACATTTCCTAAGAGTTATGTTCCATAAAGTCGAATCCTCATTACCTCCTTATTCCAAATATAACTAGAAAGTCCTATTCAGACAGCATTTCCCCAAGAACTGCTACTTTATGGAACTGACTCCCGTGTGGATGCTTCCCTGACCTTTTCAAGAAAGAGTCAATCGTTATCTATTCTCCCTATCACCATATGCTTTACTAACAATTATTCGTACACTCATATCAAACCTCATTCATCAAAATCTTTTAATATCTTTTTTTTATCCCGTGACCCGTGGGGTCGTAGGGTTACCATGTGTATGTAGCCGCATTAGAAGGTGTTTCTTGGGCAAGTTAGCCTCACGGAACCCAACCCTATCCAGAACAATTGTGAATTCAGAGTTTTTCCATCTCTTAGACCAATTGACACTATTATGGGGGGGGGGGATTTATGCCTTTCCCAAGGGTATTAGTACGTAATTTAATGGAATGGATCCGACTGGAATTCGAACTCGTCTCTCTGATTCCTCAATCCGAGCCGCTACCTATTACTCCACTGTGTCTCCTACCATCTTTTAATAGTAACCCTCTACCCTGGGTGGCTCTTGTGCCTCGTATTCGGTGAACTTTAGTATAAAATAATTCTTTTCTGTGGCATAATCATAATAGCAGGCACACCCGTATTTATTTCTGCTAATGTTTCTGTGAGTTTAGCTTGTTAACCACTACCCTGCAGTAGTACTTCGGTGGCAATAAGCTGTAATTTACTGACAAACAGAATATTTGTAATTCTTCGAACAAGAAATTGGATAGATTTTCGACAAATTGAAAATAAATTAGCATATTCAAAAATGTCGGCATTGTTTTGTTCCGTCGATTTTGAATTAATGATCTCGTAAGGAAGTTTAGTAATATTTTCTTCTTAATTCAATAGAAATATTAACTGGCCTCTCATTTGCTCGCTACAATCTAACGTAGTCATTAAAGTCATTTAATGTTCATTCAAAATTATATTATAACTCAATGAATTTAATATTTCGAACAAGACCCTTTCACTTTTAGAAATAAGATTATTTCCTGTAAAATTGGTTTGAATTTCTTGAATTTAAAGCAAACGATAACTAGTAGGACTCGAGGCAATTTCATGTTTTTTTTTATTTGAATTTTCTGATTAAACATAATTCTGAAGTTAATAATCGAATAAGCCGCGTGCGGATTCTCCCTATTGCATCGTAAAATATTTGAGCTTAACAACTTTAACAAAATATTGCAATTGCAATAATAAAAATGAATGCTGATGGTTATTTAAAGAAGAAATGGGTACAATTGAAAAGAGTTAAAATTGACAAGGGAAACATTAAACACACGAGATTGTTATCACATCTATCTTATCTTTCTTTCTTTTTTTCTCTCTTTTTTTCTTTTTTGCTTTCTTTCTTTCTTTTTTGTTTTCTTTATTTCTTTCCATAAAACAAAAGACCGCCATTGATATATCTTTTCTTTCGTCTAACTTCGTAATCAAAAAAGAATGGCCCATTATATATTTGAAATTTTTGGGTAAGCTATTAAAGATGATGACGTACGTGATAACAAGCTAAATTAACCAACTAAAGAACAAAAGAACATGTAGAATGACTATATATATATATATATGTGTGTGTGTGTGTGTGTGTGTGTGTGTGTGTGTGTGTGTATATATATATATATATATATATATATATATGAAATTTTGATATATATTATTTATACATTATATACGCGCGGAAAGCGTTCAATATAAGTGATAGAGCTAACATATTTATTTGCGTTGATGTGAGTTTGTGACCCTGTGTTTCACGCTCTTTGCGATCGTCAGTTTGTCTGCCGATCGCAAAGGGCGTGAAACGCAAGGTCACAAACTCACATCAACACAGCTATATATATGTGTGTGTGTGTATATGTGTGTGTGTGTGTGTCCATACATCCATATAGAATATAAATCTCAAGCAAGGGATTCCTTCGAAATTAAACTTTTAACGTTATATTGCAAGAACCATGAATCCCTGTCGTAATTTTAAGAAGGGGGTACAAATGAAAAGATTTGAAATTGACAAGTGTTTTCTTTTCTCTGAAGCAGACACTAAATTCATGACAGCCTTACAGTCTTAACCTTCTTTCTTTTTATCACTTAAACCACACAGCGTCTCTGATATGTCTTATCCGTTTTTCTTCTAGATCATTTATGAGATATTGGCAGGTTGGAATGTACATACTAACTAAGGAACAAATAGCATTTTAATATAACTTTGAAAGACCCATGAAAATTTCATGGTTTTTCTATTTTAATTTTCTCATGAATCTTAATTCTTAAGTTAATGAGTGAGTAAGCAACGACAATAAGACACCCGTAGAAAATCGCCTATCGCATGGTTAAATATTTGAGCTTAACAACTTTAACAAAACATGAATGCTGGTCGTTCGTTAATTTTAAGAAGTAAGGGGGTACAAATGAACAGATTTGAAATTGACATTTTTTTTTCTATTTCACTGAAACATTTCGCAGTTGAAATAGCAAGATGTAACCGCAAGTTCTATGATGATAGTTTCTTTACTGATACTTGATCATCTGTTAACTTTGATCTTGAAAAATATAAATACAATGTCCATCGTTATTCACTGTCTTCTTAATTATTCTTCTTTTACTGTCTTCTCTCCTTAATAGTATATTTTTATCATATACGCTAACAACTTGAGTATTAGTGGCTTTATTGCCTTGCTTGTGGTGAAATGATTTGAAAAAACATGAACATCTTTTCACCTCTTCTATATTTCATTCTTTCTTTCTTTTTCTCGCTGAAACCAATCAGCGTCTCCGATATGGCTTTTCCCCCTTTCCACGCGAGCAAAACGGAATAGTCCATTATTTATTGGCAGGACGTAATGTACGTGTTAACTAAAGGATTGACAGATAGAATTATAATAAGATATTCATTTATTTTCACTTTATATTTAATTCTGTTCCATTTGTCCTTACGATAATAAACAAATTAAGAAAGAATTAACAAATTGAATCAAGTTTGAAACAGAGACGATTCCATTCTGTTTCAATTAATATTTAACAATGCTATGATTTTCTGTGTTTTTATTTTCAGGAAGTAAAAGAAAAAGAATATCCAATTATTTTCTTTGCTTTTCATAACATCAAAAGCATTTCATAAGAGGCTTATAAAAATTCATCGCGTATGACTAATGTCTTCTGTGTTGAACGTTTTAGCATTTTACTCACGAAAAAAGAAATACGGCTTGGTTGGCGTCTTTCTTGCCATTATCAAAAATTCAAGACAAAGATATAATTTTCTGTCTTCCAAATTATCAACTAGTATACAACGCTATCATCTGCTATGACATTAAATTGAATGCAAAGTTTCATTGATAGTTGCTTTGTTTTTTGTTCTTTCTTTGTCAGCTCCGTTCTTCACTAATATCTCTTCGAGACACCAGCGCAACGAATAAAATAACAAGGCAGACTCAAATCTCCAGCCTTGATAGGGCAACCAGAAAAAATAATTTTGAATAACTTAGAGACGTCTACGGAAAGATATTCGAGTTTATTTTCCCGCGACAATCATGCCAATGTAAAGTTTGCTGGAAGAAATGAACTTTGATTGTTTGCGTTCTGAATGGAACTAGCATTTAAGGCTAGGGTGAGGAGCCACATTATTTTATGCTTGAATAAATTTGAATTCTGCCGGATGCAGACAGAATTGTAGAGCAGAGCTAGCCGAAAAAAAAAAAGATGGAGGTTGCCGACGGAAATGAAACGGTCAGAGACTACTACTGACCTCGGAAAATTTGCACGCATTTATAATCCTTCATCGGCAAACCGACCTCCCCCACGACCGACGGCTTCCCTACATTCCCTATCGTCGCACTTGCAACGACAGCAAAGAAGTGCACCAAACCTACGCTACACCACTCGGGTCTCATCGTACAGTCAGACTGGCAACATACCCGTGAAATATACTACCAACAAAGCGGTATCCAAGATCAGTTCTTGTCGTTTCTATTTCTTATCCGCGTTTCACATAAAAGTATCAAAATAATCTAGTGATAATCTAGTGATAATCTAGTGAAAATCAATGTTTGTTAGCCCAATCCTGGTTTTACAAACATTTCCCTTAATAATAACTTTAAAATAAGTCCTGCTATTTTATTTATGGTAACTGGATTTTTAACGATTGACTTACTCGATATCCGTCGTTCCATACTGTGTGTTAGAAAAAAAATGTTGCTTTTATCGCGGTTGCCTTCACTTATCGGCCTTTTCTAGGGGAACTGGTCGCTCATATGGAGCCTGAAAACGTATTACACCTTGTCGTCTCCTATGTATCACCGGTGGCCCTTCATGGGAGGGCCTGAAACACATGATGTTCCTCACACTCTTGGCTGTAGCCAGAATGGTTGTGTGGAACAGGCGTCAGATCGTGATTCTGCACGTAGATTGCATGCTTCAAACATCAGCTCAAGGTTGAAGATTAGCTGTGACACGCAAAGACTGACCAAGGATGTTTTCTTTTTATGAAACATGGGTGAAAGGAAACAGCTCCGGCCTTCTTAAGGTGGTTGGAATGTCGAATTGAAGCTTTTATTTTGCTCACTGGGGTAGACTGTTCTAGTTCCACGTCCCATCTTTAATGGATGTCAGTTATCATTTATATCCTGTTAATTCTCTTCTGCAAGTTCTCCACTGCCTTAACTCCTGTCACTGGATCTAACCAACGCCTTTATCCACTGTGCCATGTGTCCTTGAGGAAATAGAACAGTGTACCCCAGTGAGCGAAATAAAGGGTTCAGTTCGACATTCCAACCACCTGAAGAAGACCGGAGCGTACAACGGCCGAAACGTTGTAATAAATATGGCGACAAAGATGAGGACAATAGTCCGAATAATGCAAATAAGGAAAGGAAATAAGTTTGGTACGTGTGAAAGGTACCAACTAAAGTAGCTTTTTTAGTATTTGTGTGCCGTTGTGGGGAGAGTCCCTGTTACTTGTTTCGAAAAGCCTGGTAAAAAGAAACCTGTTATGTTATCCGTCTACCCACTCCCCGCTGCTCATATCCCATCCACCCCTTTGCATGTTAGAATTTATAGCGTAAGTGATGATCTATAGGTAGTATAGAGTGGCATTTGACGGATGAAAGAGGCAATTCGGAAGGAACATTGTTCGTGTACATGGGATGAATGAGAAAGTAGTTTTATTTTTTGTACTAGGCTTTGCATGACAAACGCTTTCTTCATCACCACTTTTTTCCGATTTGATGTAATTATGTCAATAAATATTAAGATCAAAGTGTAGTATCTGTTTTTATCAGTTTAATCTAATTTAATCTTTCTTTCCACTTCTTCCATCCCTTCTTTCCTTCAGTAAATCAGAAGGTAACTTTGCAGTTATCACACACACACGTGCAGAACATTAATTACCAAACAATTTTGACTATGCATTTCTCGTCACAGTACCAGACATGTTTATTAAGAAAGAATTTTCCGGTTGATAAAAAAAAATAAATGAGAATTGCATTTTCATATACATTTTATATTGTTATATCAGTACCAGTTAATGTTACTTTTATGTCTGAGCATCAGTGTGTGTTGGTCGGTTGTTTTTGTCTAGCGGCATATCAACACCTCTATGGGTTATTTTCACCATTTGGCTACGAAAAGTTTCATAGGCAAGCAAAGTTCTATTTGTTTTTTATTATCATCATCATCATCATCAACATCATCATCATCATCAGCTACTTAGCCCATTTTGCACCGATGTGATCACCCCCACCGCATCACTGTCTGATTAAAGCCACAGCCACCGTCATTCCAGTCCACCTCTTAATATAATCAAACATGGGTGGTCGTTCCTAGTGCTGTTATCCCTAAACTGGGTCCAGCAGAATGTCCTTATCCAAGCCGCCACGTGGCCCGAAATAACGAAGTGCAATCTACTTTCTCGACACGTACCTTGTTCTGATGGTACCTCACACCCACTTATTAGTGCATCTCGTTGTCGATGTCACTCTAAGAACTGTCATATGCACATATCTCGAAAACATCAATCCAGTGTTTTTCCTTCTTGGTCAGTCTCTTTAATTGCATCCGTCGCTTGCGATTGCCAAAATAGTGGCTCGTATAAATTTCAACTGAAGTATATATAGCGAGTATTTTTCTTATATTTGCCTTTAAATAATTTTATCTATTAAAATAATTAATTTAAAATTAGTTTTATTTATTAAATTTTCTCGCGTGCACACGCCGGGAGAGGAAATAAATGCTATTTAAGATAAACGGAGCATCTACTCAAATATGCGTGTCAACTAAAAATAAGTAATAACACTATGATATGAAATCATTCCATCAAGCATGGCTGCAGCAGTTGTAGTCAAACCACAAGAAAAATTTAGATGTAAATGTTCTTAAGGAAAGACAAAGTCACTCATTGAGAGACAAACATATAAGAGATTATTTTCAATAAGAATAACTATAAAATTTTTAGGCTTATTACTATATAATTTTAGAAAACTTTTCTTTGTACACCTTAACGTTGTTTGTTCGCTTGTTACAAAATGATTTTATGTAAGGACAGTTTACTTGTAACCCTGGCAGTGGACCGACAAATGCAGAGATCCCAAAAAGGTTTACATATGCAGTTCACAGCGGTTTTTGTCCACATCCAATTTTCTTAGCCGTATTTATGTAACGCAGAATTATTCACTAAAAATCCTCAAACTCTTTAATAGAGAACACCGGATTCTGTTCTCAATTGGTGCCTCATTACTACAGCCTTGTGCCATCCTGAGTTTAGTATTTTTCAGGTCAATGGTTCTAGAACTGTCTCAGATAATTGTCCCTCTGACAATTGCTCCCGATAGCAGAACTACCCTCACTAACAAGAGAGAACCGTACATATGTAAACACAACTATGGAAAAGAACATAAATACTAATATATCGGAGAAAATCTCAACAAGTTTAAACAAAAAACTATATGAACACTAAAAAGACATTTTAAAAAAAACACACACAAAATGCATTGCTTTTTCCCCGTAACGAAACTGACCACAATTTTAACATAAAAATGCTAGTCTAATTAAAAGAGAAAATAATTCACTAAAACGAAAATGTCTGGAAAATGTTTTAATCGCTAATTCAGCCAAAGTAAATTTGTGTCCAGGTTCTTACAACGTTTCACCAGCCTTTGCAAGTTTTCTGTTATCACAATTTGGGATATTTAATAACAAAGATAATGGAAAGAAAAAGAATCTATAGCAATGTAGTTAGATTGCAAGACAAGATAAAAATTCTTCCTCAATTTTTAAACTACCAGCGCATGCGTAGTCACAAAAACAATAAAGAAACCCAGTTCGATGAAATCCTAACGGATAAAACGCGTCACAAAAACTTTTTCCCAATTTGTCATAAATCTTTTCTTTCAAAAAGTAAATGTTAATAAAAAAAATAGTTTTTTTTAATTTCATTTCGAACCTACACAACTTGACCAGCTGTGAGTGTAGAGGGATTGTTGTAAACTGTTAAATATCTTTTCGATTCGGGAAGTATCAATAACTGGTCTGAACTAATTTTTTGAACTTCTCACCGGAAACCGGCAAATATATAAAAAAATCTTATAACTTTCTATTATGGGTTGAAATGTGGTAAAAGGGAGTTTCTGTGCGTCTATGAACATCAGAATGAAGTGACAAAATGTGTTAGATTATGTAAGTATGCAAGAAACGCTGCAATTATCTTTATATAATTCTAATAATCTTCTCTTAATGAAAGAAATTGTCTAAAACATATTGTCTGGAGGCATTTATCCGAGGGAAGTTTTCTTCTGAGACTAGTTTTCCAAGGAAAATTATAGTTAGGTGTATAATTATCATATAAGAGGACAGATACAGTGTCTAATAATCTAATCTGGCGGATTATTGCCATACTAGCAGCATAGCCCGGCGTTGCCCGTGCTTGATTTAAAAATCGTACGACTCATACAGCAATCGCTATCACTATCTAATCGCTATTTAAGTCATAAAATATTTTTGCCCTTCCTTGCTTTTAAAGGAGTGCCCTTTGCCGTGCTGATGTTGCTACATGCCTTACTTCTTGCCTATCTCACACTGTGAATTTTTTCTAAGCTCTATACTAAACATTAAATCTGTTACGAAAAAAGAACTAAACAAAATCAACACGAAACGATCAGCTTTAAAAAAGGACTCGTAACTGGAAAAACCGAATGAAAAAGAATGTTAACAACAAATTTTTTTTCACACCCAACCCAGTTCTGCCGAATCAGAATCAACGTTGTGTTTAAGCAAGCGAATGAGCCAATTGGAGTAAAGTGCCATGCAGATTTAAATTTTTCCCACTTGTGACGAATGCAGCTATTTTTTTTTTTTTTTTTGCATGCTAGCATGCTAGTTAACATTCGTGTCAGTCAGCTGTTGGCTCTCACGCTGGCCAATAGAATCTTCCTGCCTATTCGTGGCAGCCATCTATAGGCTCTCACTCTGGCCAATAGAAAATGGCCGCAAACTACATGAAAAGTACCGTAGAAACATGAAAAAATCGATTATTTCCACTATCGATGGGAGTTGGGTAATGCAATGTCGGTCTTGGCCTTTCCACTAACTTGGAGTATGTGCATGTAAATTTTGGTACAAATCCGTCGAAAATTGCGGCCGTGCATTCGTTACACACACACACACACACACACACACACACACACACACACACACCCTGCCTTTTATAGATAGAGAATTGCGTTCCATTTCCATGGGGTACCTTATTAAAGATTTGACGCTAAATTAAGTTTAATAATTTTCGTTTCTGATTTCGAGCAACAATTATCAGACACTTGCTCGTGTAGTATATTCACACTTCACTTACTTGATTCATCTTTTTATCCTTATGCCAGACAAAGATAAAGTTTCTGAATATCTTTTTGGTCTTTCTTAAAGCGGGTGGGGGGGAGGAAGACATCTTCAAACATTATTTTCATTTGTTCTTTCATTTTTTCTTTCTTATTGAAATTAAAGTTGATACATTCGTCTTTTAGAAATCCGTTTAACATTTTCCCCTCTTTTTTTTATCTTTCTCACACTGCTTTCTGTTGCCTCACGGGAGAGTTTTTCATCATGTTCGAATGCATTATGGGTAACGAAGCGCGTTTAAGTTCAACACTGAAATTCACGAAAACAAGAAGAAACAGTCCCTAGTTTGTTAATCTCGAATTTGTTTCATTTTCTTCTCATCGCATGCCTGGTCACGTAGAAATGCACCTACGTGCAGGAAGAAAGTTTCGGACACAAATTGGACTTTTTCTTTGTTCTTTTCTCTTTTTTATATCTTTTTTTTTCACTTCAGCACAAATTCTAATAATACGTTCCGCCTAAACACTTCACATACCTCGGGTGTATGGATCAGTTATAAAATATTACGTACTGCAGGCAAGGAAATTGATCATGGACTGCAATCGGTTTAGTTTCGCTCAACACCATAAGTTGCTACATAATTAAAACATTAACCTAAAAACTAAAGTCATATTCTTAAATAGCCTCGTCATATCGAGACTTTTAGATGAATGTCATGCCTGGCTCCAAACTCGTTCAGAAATATGGAAACTGCCTGCTTTCTCAGATCAGTGGCTGAAATGAATGAACCTAATGAACTGGCGCTACACAATCACAAAGGACTGTACCAAATAATAGAAACCACATCATGCGGACAGGAAAAAACAACAAAAGTGGATATCACATGTAACTCAAAGAGAAAATAATAACATAAAGATGTTGATATTCCACACGACTTCAAACAAAAGATTAGGAAGGAAACTTCCATCAATGATGAAAAGAGTGATATTAGCTACTCTTCTTGAGTGATCTATTTTTCTTACACATTCTTTAAAATGAAAGATTTTATAAAATTCAACCGACAATAGCACTGGCTATTTGGTCACTTAATACCAAATGTTTCCTTATAAGGAACCGGATAATTTTACCATTACCATTCTTCCTTTACACTTCAGAAAAATCAGTGTCAAAATGAAAATCAAATAACAAATTTTAAATAGCCATAAAGACTGAGAAAGAAATTTTCATCTCTTTACGACAAATAAAACTAGATTTCGATCAGTTTCTAATGAATCAACTCATTAGCATTTTGGCACATGTCATTTTTTTATTTCTTTATTTCATTGTATTAAGTTTAATTGAATCGTATTTCCACAGAGTGAAATTATTTGAAAACTTGAAAATTTTGTTTAACAATTCACAACGCCTCAACTTGCCTGAAGCTAAAACTGATGTGAAATGATGAAATTTTGATGTGAAATGTAAATAAAAGAAGATAAACGGCTGGTTATAGATATTTGGAGGAAAACAAAATACAGATTTCAGTGCATATGTATAATAATAATTACTTAATAGCAATCGTAATTTTACACACTTTGCAGATATTAGGAAAAGAAATCGTGGAGAGCAATGATCACATGCGTTCTGAATAAACATTACACTTAAGGAAAAGCAGGAGTAATATTTTAATGATTAAATTTGAATTTTACCTGCTGTTTGATCAGCATGACTAAATCGTTAAGAGGAAGTTGGATTTCAAATAGATTGTCAATGAGACTGGATCAGAGATCAAAATTCGTCTTTTCTTTTTCATTTCCGTTTTATTTAAATTATGCAAACGATCAGAATATTACAAGAAAATGCAACAAAAATGGGATAATTTAATTGAAATTAAGGTTTATTTCTTTTTCGTTTATTTTTTTTTCGTTTATTTCTTTTTCGTTTATTTCTTTTTCGTTTATTTCTTTTTCGTTTATTTCTTCTTCGTTTATTTCTTCTTCGTTTATTTCTTTTTCGTTTATTTCTTTTTCGTTTATTTCTTTTTCGTTTATTTCTTCTTCGTTTATTTCTTTTTCGTTTATTTCTTCTTCGTTTATTTCTTCTTCGTTTATTTCTTTTTCGTTTATTTCTTTTTCGTTTATTTCTTTTTCGTTTATTTCTTTTTCGTTTTCTTCCAGTTCACAGCTTCATGTGGCATTTGGCAAAGTGATTTTTTTTGTCTATAAATTTTTTCTGGACGCAAATTATATCTTTTGAATAAGAATCATATTCTCTCATAAATTTAACGTCGGACTCAGCTCGAAATCCCATGAAGGTTACCCAGTACGATGATCGACATCAGAAGTAGGCCGCAGGATACAACGAACGCAAGGTTGAATATAACGACCAAAGTGGGCATGCGGATTCGAATAGCAAATCATGAAATATGTTTAATCTAAAAAGGATTTATAAAAGTCCCTCAACTTATCCTCCAGTGTTGTTTTCTATTACTTTGACTTCAGTACATAGAAGTCCGGATATGACAACGGGTGAAATCTAACAAAAAAATGACCAAATTGGTTCGAATCGTAAAGCGAATAATAATAATTCTTCATTTGAAAAACCCGACTAAAACTATGGGTTAAACAGTTAAATTAACGGTGTTCATTTTAGGCTAATTCATTTTGCAATAATATATATTGAATAAATATTTCCACAGTGTTTATCGATATAAGGAATATCTAGATATAATGAAAATTCTCAGTCGACTAAAAGTGATTGCAAAATATTCTGATGCTGGTCATTTGGTCAATCATTTCACCCCGAGGAAGGCAACAAAGCCTCTAAGATCCTGGGAGGTACAGAGTGTAAAAGAATATAAGAAAAAGATTCAGGAGCGAGAACAGAAATTAAGAAGACAAAAGATAATGTTTGGCATTGGATTTAAATGTTTGAAGATCAAAGTTGATTGGAAAGCAAGAAATCAAAACTACCAGCATAGAAATTACGCTTACATCTCGCCATTTCAACTGCAAAATGATGAGATCTCGCGGGTAAGGTTTTGGTAAATTTTCTTGGTCGGACCCAAAACATTTCAACATCTCTCGTTAGACAATTTATTATTTTGATTTTAAATGTTATTTTAATAAGAAACGCTTAATATCTCCAATAAATGTCAAAGTGAAGAATGTTACTTTGATGAAAACTAAATCAAAAGACTTGATTTCCTTGAATAGCAACCATTTCTTTACTGTAAAGAAAAGATGTGCATTATTGTCTAATATATATCATATCGCGATGAGAAATCGGAGAGTCGAGTTCGAATTCCAGTCGGGTTCCTTGTATTCGCTTACGCGCAAATGCCAATGCGAAAGGTATGTATTCATTTTTCCCCACCCCTACTAAATGAAGGAATAGCAAGACGGACAGGATCCAATAGCCTTGATTGGCAAACCAGTCTACCGGAAAATGAAACGGCAACCTTCAGTGGAAAGGTCTTCTCAACCAATTATTCATGAATCAAATGAGATATGATCACCTAAGTGTGTATCACGTCTTAACTAACAGCACATATTTACTGTATTGCCTTGAATTAAGGATTGATAGCAGTTCAGTTTTTTTTTTTGTTTTTTTTTTTCAAATTAAATTTTCCTGTTTCTTAATACTTTGCTTAGCTTCTCGAAGTTATCGTTCGCTATTCCATGCATCTTAGGATTTCTGCATCTCATTTTCCGTCGTCTGTTCAACATTATATATGTGCGGTGTGGTGTGATGTGCATCGGCTTGGAATGTGAAATCGGAGAGACGAGTTCGAATTCTAGTCGGGTTCGTTACATTCACTTACGCGCAGTTACTCTTGGGAAAGGTTTGAATCTATCTCTTCTACACCCAGCTATGGACATAACAGACTAGGTCCTATAGCCTTGGCTGGCAAAGAGTCTACCACAGAAAGAAATGGCAACCCACTACGGGAAAGTCTTCTCTGTCTAGTCAGTCAGGAATCGAAAGAGATATTATCACCCAAGTGTGTATCACGTATGTAAATTAATAAATACGAGACATATATCCTGTTAGTTAACAGGATATATGTATCGTATTTCCTTAGATTAAGGATTGACATCGGATAGCAGTTCAGTAGGAGGTTTGTTTTTTGGGTTTTTTGGGGGATTTTTTTCTGTTTCTAATGAAATTATCCTGTTTCCTAATACTTTGCTTGGCTTCTAAAAGTTCTAGTTCGCTATTCCATGCACCTCAATGCTTTTACACCTTGACGAACTTAAAATATACCAAAAGTTACTTAACGTTTATAATGTTCATTGTTTCAAGTTTTATTAAAGATTATAGAAATGTTTATTGCCTTTTGGTTTATGACTGGTACTTTTGTCTAAAGAGACTCTTTTTGAAATTCAGAATTTTTCTGGATTCGCTTCGGCATTATATATGTGCGATGCGGTGTGATGTGCATCGGCTTGGAATTTGAAATCGGAGAGACGAGTTCGAATTCCAGTCGGGTTTGTTACATTCACTTACGCGCAGTTACTCTTGGGAAAGGTTTGAATCTATCTCTTCTACACCCAGCTATGGACATAACAGACTGGGTCCTATAGCCTTGGCTGGCAAACAGTCTCCTGCAGAAAGAAATGGCAACCCACTCCGGGAAAGTCTTCTCCGTCTAGTCAGTCAGGAATCGAAAGAGACATTATCACCCAAGTGTGTATCATGTATGGCACTTCTTAACTGACTGAGTGATTTTTTCTTTTCCTTCGTGTATCAACGTCTTGTTCGTAGTTAAAAGCTTTGTCAGAAAGAAAAAACCTGTCATCTGTGTTTGAGTTTAGGAGCAGTTCTTGTTAGTTCTTATTCATTCCGACGACTGGAGATGAGATTTACGTATAGCAAAAAGAAAATGTCTGATCAATTTGGGCAAACTCTGTTCAATCCCATTTTGGGAACGTAGAGCAATGACTCACAACCACTGTGCCGCGTCACACTTGTGTGCCGCGTGATCCTCTTAAGTGTGCCGCGAAATATTGTCATGGCATATGTGTGTGTGTGTGTGTGTGTGTGTGTGTGTGTGTGTGTGTGTGTGTGTGTGTGTGTGCGTGTTTGTGTGTGTAAGTAGTAATGGTACAGCTTTAAGATTTTACTAAATAAGCTGCACAAATAGTTGAATAGAAACATTGAACACTATTTACATTATTCGGACGATTGTCCTCATCTTTGTCGCCACATTTAATACAACGTTTCGGCCGTTGTACGCTCCGGCCTTCTTCAGATCGTTGGAATGTCGAACTTAACCCTTTATTTTGCTCACTGGGGTAGACTGTTCTAGTTGCACGTGCCATGTTTAATGGGTGTCAGTTATCAGTTATCTCCTGTTAATTTCCCTCTGAAAGTTCTCCACTGCCTTAACCGGGTATTGAACTCACACTCTTTGGGTCCTGTCACTGGATCTAACCAACGCCTTTATCCACTGTGCCATGTGTCCTTGAGGAAACGTTGTAATAAATATGGCGACAAAGATGAGGACAATAGTCCGAATAATGTAAATAGTGTACATAATACCTCATCTCAGAAATATACACAGATACTGAAAGGCCGAAATGTTGTAATAAATATGGCGACAAAGATGAAGACAATAGTCCGAATAATGTAGATAATATACATAATACCTCATCTCAGAAATATAGACAGATACTGAAGGGCCAAAACGTTGACATAAATATGGCGACAAAGATGAGGACAATAGTCCGAATAAAGTAAATAGTGTACATAGTACCTCATCTCAGAAATATACACAGATATTGAAATGCCGAAATGTTGTAATATATATATCGACAAAGATGAGGGCAATAGTCCGAATAATGTAAATAATGTACATAATACCTCATCTCAGAAATATAGACAGAAACATTGAAATAAAGTAAGTTCATATTTATGTGTATGTATTTTTTAAAAATGTATGGTTTTATTTCATGACATTAAAATGCATATCCTTCAAAAATGTTGCTAAGTGTGTTGTTTGCGTCTAGATGTACCGTTACTTAAAAAAATTGAGAAAAATTGATGTAGAGATCTGCAAGGAAGAGAAGCAATATCAGCTCGTTTTATTTGGCATTTACTCTTTTGAGAATAAAAGTGATTTGTTGGTTTTTCTTTCTTTTTTTTTTCTTTATACTTGTCTACTTCGTTAAGGCGGCGACTGGAATTGATGAAAAACGTAGTAAAAGTTGATCGAATTTCTTTATGTGGTGCCGTCAGATTGAAACGGGAGAATCAGACGACGGAAGTTCCACTGGGAAACGTCTAACAAATGCTTTGAATCCCTCTGCAAGAAATTTCCTAAAATTAATTCTATGTTTTTCTTTATCTATCCCTTTGCTATTTTTAATTGTCTATCGTCTGTATATTTTTCTTAACTAAATTATCACTGATATTTAATATCTACAACTTTTATCAAACTACTATTTACTTATAAAAATCCTACTACTTTTATAATACCCTAGTTACATTTGTGTGCTTATATCTTTATGTTTTCTTCATGTTTTCGAAGGTGCGTTGAATTATGGCCACGAAATCTGATGAGACAAAAGGTCGAGGGATTTTAACGCGAAGAGATGTGTATACGCATGCGCCCAAGAAAAACGTTCTTTTGATAAAAAAAGAAATTGTTTCTTCGTTCATGTTTGCACCAATTTTCTTTTTATCTCTTTGCTTAAAAAAGACCGATGTATATATTTCTAATAAATCTTTTTTTGTGTTACGACAAATATCGTCAGGTCTTCTATTTTTTCCTAAAATGAAAAATAGTTATTTTTGCCAAAGATTGTTTATCCGTTCTGGCTAAATGACTAGATTTAGAGTCCCAAAATAAAAGCTTTGGGATGATGCTGAACAATCTCAGAACAACAATGTTCTATATACAACAAAATGAATTTCGTAAGAAACACTTAGTCTCAAGTATGAATTGTGGAAATACCAACAAACAAGTTGCTTCTTTCTAAAGTACTATATATATGTATATATTTGTGTGTGTGATATATATATATATATATATATATATATATATATATAAGTCGACATTGAAGTCAACATACAAAGTCGACAGTCTTGTTTCATGCTAAACGCAATCGTCAGGCCAAGCACATAGCCTGAGGACTGCGTCTATAAAAAAAAAAAAAAAAAGTTTCGCCTCAGGGTGTTGACTTCAGTAACCACTTTTATATTTACATAAGCTCTATCCTGATAAGCACATTAAATCATAAATATATATATATATAAAATATACTTTATATATATATATATATATATATATATATATATATGGGAAAGTATATTTTCAGGCATAATTTATTTATGATTTAATGTGCTCAATATCAGGATAGAGCTTATGTAAATATAAAAGTGGTTACTGAAATCAACACCCTGAGGCAACAGCCTTTTTCTTGCTAAACGCAGTCATATATATATATATATATATATATATATGTGTGTGTGTGTGTGTGTGTGTGTGTGTGTGTGTGTGTGTGTTTCAATAGAATTAATACAATTAAAGCTTTTTCAGAGAATGAAATAAAGAGAAAAAGAAGAAAGAATTTCTGGTATTTTTGCTGTTCATTGATCTTCGTTGGTCAATCATCTTTCTTTTCTGTGAATTCGAAATTTGACCAACTCATAAAGAAATCTGATATAGAAATCTTATTCCAACTTGAAGCTGAAAAACTAATTAACATCCATCCAAATTTAAATGATATCCTAAAGGCAGAAAGACTTTAAAAGCCGCTTATTTTTACTTTTTGCATAATCCTTTCATATTCACGTATATTATTATTATTGTAATGTTACATAATGTTATATATATATATATATATATATATATATATATATATATATATATATATATATATATATATATATATATATATATGGGAATTGCTTATGGCTGCCGTTCATAGAACCTTGTGGAAAAGAGTTAGTATGGCTTCTTCATTAGGATTCGCTCTACGATTACAAAAGTCAAGAGATGATGATGATGATGATGATTGTTATACGTTATAGATACAAATATTTAAGTAAATGCCCTGATTGTAATATGCAATATGTGTAGCTAAACTGGTATTGCACGTCAGGCTATATGATGTTCCTGTGTAGGATACAGGTTCGATTCCTGTCGGAGAACACATATTTTCTATAAGATTTCTCGGATATTCAGGCCGGTAAATGTTTATTATAAACAGAACATTTACTTAAAAGTGAACATTGAAGTCAACACTTAGAGGCGACAGTCTGTTTCTTGCTAGACGCAATCGCCTCTAAGAGTTGACTTCAATGTTCACTTATATATATATATATATATATATATATATATATATATATATATATATATTGGTCGTTACAATGGCTTGTCACTTTTTGTTGTAATGATGTTTATTTAGTATAGCGTATATATTTTTACATTATCAGCCCCCGTGTAATGACGGGATTGCTTTTAATTTTTCTGCGGCCATTTTAATTGTTTTGTTATAGGATAATTTTAATTGTTATGCTAGGCGGGCTTTTAAAGTCTTTCTGCCTTTAGGATATCATTTAAATTTGGATGGATGTTAATTAGTTTTTCAGCTTCAAGTTGGAATAAGATTTCTATTTCAGTTTTCTTTATGATTTGGTCAAATTTCGCTTGCAGGTGGCAGATTGAGTTAAGATATTCCTGTTTATGGCCCAATTGCTTTATGTGTTTCTCATTGGTATTGGGAAGTAGACTATTGCCTTGAAATAAGTTGCAAAACTGTTTTTCGCGATGTAGTATTAGTCGTTCTTTTATTCAGATTTTGTCAAGGTGCATTTAATCAAAAAATCTCCTGAGCCGACCAAGCATAGAAATAAATACAATATGGGAACCAGTAATAAAGAGTGCCAGAGAAAAGCAATGATAACAAAGTTGCAATATGAGCTCTGGTAAAAACATGATAACAGCAAAATTGCAATATGAGCACTGGTAAAAATGGTTGCCGAAAACATTAGGTTAATAATACCTAATACAGAAGGTCATACCCAGGACACATGGCACAGTGGATAAAGGCGTTGGTTAGATCCAGTGACAGACCCAAAGAGTGTGAGTTCAATACCCGGTTAAGGCAGTGGAGAACTTTCAGAGGGAAATTAGCAGGAGATAACTGATAACTGATATCCATCGCACGTGGAACTAGAACAGTCTACCCCACTGACCTAAATAAAGGGTTCAGTTCGAAATTCCAACCACCTGAAGAAGGCCTGAGCGTACAGCGACCGAAACGTTGTGACAAAGATGAGGACAATAGTCCGACTAATGTAAATACTGTGCTTTTTAATGTTTCATTGCATTTTTCGCTTCCTGCCATTGTCTATTTAAAAGAACCTGATCAGGTCGAAAATCGAGTACTGCTAAAGCTACCCATTCTTCACTTTCAAGTTATGATAGAGTCCAAAAGTGCCTATTTGGTGTTGTGGGTGATTAATTATTTTCTAACCGACAACCATTTTTCACGGCCGAAACGGTACCAGCCTCTCGCTACTCCATGACTATTTGCATGGACAATATTCAAACGAGCTACACTCCTTAGATCGACTAACTCTAATCATTTCCAACTAAGACACACCACGCCCCACTGAAGCAAACCACCCTCATTTTCTTCATTTTCCATTATTAAAAGATACGTTCTACTCGAAGAGCTTCTTTCCACAAAGCGTTACCATGTGTAACCGACTCCCAAGTGGATGCTTTCCCGATCACTCCAATCTTAAGCTCTTCAAGCCTAGACTCAACCATTATCTTTCCCGCTTAAACTGCCACTCTTTTCGCTTTACTCTTACTGATTCCACAACAATCTCCTTCAGTAAGATTCTACTTTCAGTGGCTTTTGGGCATTTTATAGGTTGAACATCAGTAAAAGCGTGTTAGATAAATTACTTGCTATTTCCATCAGTCCCTGCTGTCTTCAGTATATGCAGTGCGTGTCAAATTCTCCAAGCTCTCTTTCCTCATTACGTGTCCCAGATTTTCCTCATTATATGTCCATCAACTCTAGGTAAAAATCTAGAATCGGGACCATAATTTGTATGCGCAAAAATAAAAGTAGAAAATTTGCGAGAATTTATTTACCATGCTTGAAAGAAAACAAGTTAACTGCAGAAAAAAGAATTTGTGAAGATTCTTTTGCTGCAATAAGACTTTGGTATATAAAAGTTATTATGACAGATATTGTATTTGGTTTGGAGATTTCTTACTAAACCCAACTGTAGGAAAAATATGTATATATTTCAGAAAAGGCTCAATATTTTTATCCTCAAGCAATAAATAACGTCTGTCTTCATCTAAAGCTTTTTCTCAAGAGAAAAAAGAACCAGCAAGCATCCGCAATCATATATATCTGAATATATATTTCGAGAAAAATCAAAAAATATATTTGAAAATATATTATAAACAATAAACCATCTAAAATTTGACTGACGAATTATAGCCCCCTTGTTTCATGGCCTTAGATTTTAGACTTTTACCCTTTCTCTTAGGCAGAATATTCGTTTTTGTTCCCATTTTCCTTAAATGTTGTCGTTGGTCACATGTTCTGTCCATATTTGTTGTGGCCTGTTTAGAGGCCAGAAAGAAGGGACACGGAAGACGAAGGTAGGATTGAAAAAGTGTATTGAAATAACAGATATATACAAAGCAAAAGTGTTAGTAATAAGAAGATAAAAGAGTACGTCCGAACGATAGGTTAACACTGCGTCTCAGCTTCCCAACCGACTCTTTAAGTTAGTATTTATGAGAGAAGGAAGAGTTCATTCTACTTTAGGAGGGTTTACCGCAACAATTTTATTCTCAGTATCTTTCTGTAGAGCAGCATTCTCATCATGTGAGTAAGTGTTGTTCCTGGCCTGTTCCCGGCTTCTTCTTTTGTTATGATCCAAGTCGAGATTCCCAACCTCCCCAGTTTGTTTTTGCCCTTTTTTTCATCTCGACTGGATCAGCTTTTATATTTCCCATGTCAGTATATTTTTTCGCCTTTCCCACTCCCTTAGTGAGAGAGCCTCTTGATTTTGTCCAAATGGGCAGAATATAGCGGCCTCTCATTTTCAGGGTTGGACGGGCCCTACTAACATCAATTATGTTTAGTTTCTTTTGTGTTAACATTTTAATTTCTTATTTGGTTCATCTCCCTCCCCTCTCATTTTATTCATCCATAAATTTTGAAGTACACATATATAATCATTGGATTTTTATGGTATGAGGCGCATTTTGTAGGACCCCCTTGAGAGGATGCGGTATTTTGGTGTATGGAGGATTGATTGATGATGGACGAGTTTTTATGGCGAATGGGCAAATTGTAATGAGTGAATGGGTCGTGAATCAGATTAGCTAGGTATAGGATAATTAGTGACGACCAGCCTCAACCTCTCCCCATTTCGGCCTTGTGCCATAATTGTGTAATTTTATGCAATAAATATCCAGCATCCCCATGACCTCCTTTTCATCTGTGAGGAAATTACTTAGCATTCTCTTCCACGGAAACTTCCTTTCTCTTATTACTTCACTTACTTCCTGGAAAGCATCCAAGGAGTTTCGAGTTTCTGCCTCGTATTTTTCCTCTTCTCTTATCATACTTCTCCAAATAATTAAATTTACAACTTTTATTAAGTACAAAAAATAAAATACACGTGAGTTTTATGTGTCCTTTATTTATATGTAAACATAGATACGTTACCATAACTACCAGCGGATACGTAAACAAATGTATTGTCATGTTGGCACTCCCGTTACTATATCAACCAATCTATAAAACATTATATTAATATTCCTTTATATGATATGACCATTGTTTCCGCCATGGGCGTCCAGCAACACCACTTATTTGGCCAGCTTCTGCTCTTGCTTTAACTCAATGGAATCGTCCTCTCGCTTGAGTCTCCTCTACGCATCTGGTTTCTCAATTATGCAACTTTGAATGGAGTTGCTGAATCATACTAGACTTCAGATTAATTACAGTATCAAGTAATAAATCGTATGATTTTTTTTACTCTATCGGTTCGTCAGCTGTGTGTTTCAATCTCAATACCAAGCAGGAGTGGTCGTCCTGGGTATGACGATAAACTACATCCGCGTCCCGGGTAAGATCGATAAGCTACATCCAACAGCAAGCCCCCTGATCAGGAGATTTTGAGGAGAGTGGAACCACCTCTTAATTGCTGGCGTTCCCAGATCCACCCTGACCCGGGGTGGTAGCACCTGTTAGGGTCCAAACTATGGGCAAATAGTTAACACCGAAACTGAGGTAAAAAGCATTATTAAAGTGTAAAAATAGGTTTTAATACCAGAGTTACTTTGTAAGAATTATTACCAGAAATAAATTTTGAAAAAAAATTACCATCAATATATTACCAGGAAAAAAATCTTGTCGGCATTAAATGAACCATTGAGGCTGATATACCGTAAAACAAATCAAACCAAACCAAACCAAGCAGGAGTAGACTGCGACGTTGGGGAATTTATTTTTTTAAAAAAATGCTTCTTCCATTAGATTTTCCCCATTTACACGGTGAAAAAGTAACCTAACCGAAACTAAAGTAGATTTCTCTTTTGTTCTTTTCAGACAACTGAAAATAACAAAAGAGAAATGTTTGTAACATCAAATTCAATGATGCCAAATGACAAAATGTGTGTCTCGCTGTTAGAGGCGGCGGAATCGGTATTTCCGACAGACGTGGATTTACCGGCATACTACTCTTTTATTCCTGCTCACTTCTCCATGAGATATTCCAAAAGACAAATGAAGTAGCAGAACCTTCAAGAACAGGATCGAAAAACTGGCCACGACACAGCAAGCGATGCAACTAAATATCACAAATGAAATGACATCAAATTCATAGCAGAGTGTCCAAAAAGTATTATGTCCTCACAGTCTATGCGCAATATTTAAGCCGCTGTAGAATGACTGAATACTTTGTCGTTCAAGATCACTAACACTTTCCTGGACAACAACAATGTCCGCATTGTTGTCTCAGTCTTTGCTAACTAATCGCTACGGAGACACGATCAATCAATTCAATATGCATTTGCCATCATAGCGCTGGTGCTGCGTTCCGTTTCGTCTCTGACCCCCAAAGTTACTGCATAAATGGTATTAACAAAAAGACGATTTCTTTTTTCTTACTCGTTTTTATTCGAAAAGGGGTACGTAGCAGTTTGGATTCTAAGAGACTTTAAGGTCCCTCCGCATTTGGTCTTAGCCTGTCTCTCGAAACTGGGTGTGGGAAGCGTATCGGCGGTTGAAAATTTTTACGGCCCTCTGTTAAATTCACGCCTTTTGGGATTTATTTCCTGAACCCAGACAAGGACAAACCATCCCTGTTAGAATACCCTGCCAACGACCAATAGCTGAACATCTTGTCCCTCATAGACGCATTTCTCATCTATTCTGTTATCAATGGCATAAAGGTTTTTTTTATCTCCTAGTGCTTGCATGTCAAGACGGTAGGCGTGCCGAGGGCATAACCGATATTCCTTTCGCAGATAGCAAGTAAAGCTTCTTGGAAGCCTCCGAAAATGGCAACATGTCGGCATCGTCTAGGACAGGGGTTAGCAAAGTGCGGGCCGGATAATCATTTTGTTCAATACTGAATGCACAAAAAAAAGACAACAAACATTTATCAAGGAAGACGACATTAGCAATAAAATATTTATATCAAACCAAGTGCATACATATCCAAATCTCACAAACGTTTAGTGAGATTTTTGCAACTGGGGTTTACATTTTAAGATATAATCAATATTTGCTCGTTCGATGTGCTGACTTTAAATATTTCAATTTTGAAAATATTTCCTCACAAACATAAGTTGTTTCAAACACTAATGCCATACCTGAGGCAAATTTCTTCAACTTTGAAAACTCATCATTAGATAAACAGCGATAAAATTCAAGAAGTTTTCTTTTCTGTGTTTCTCTTTCAACAATTCACTTGCTTGCAAATCAATGATTTCCAAATGTAGTTCTACTGGGATGACATCAGGATTACAATAAAATAAAATCTGGAACAGAAGAATGTCACCCTCAATTCTCTCGAGATCTGAAAATCTCTCTAAAAATGTGATGAATTCGAGATCCAAACTCTTTGAAACACTGAAAATTAGAGAAATTTCTTCCTTCCAATTTACTGATTTTCCTAATACTGTCAGATGTAAAAATCAGATTGGCCAACTTTTGGCATTTTTACTTACATTCATTTTAATTTTGTCTACATAGCAAGTTTAACTAAAATTTATTGATAATTCTATATAAATAATTATATTTTAGCTCGTTTGTGGCACAGGGCGGCGTTGTGCCGGATGAACTGACATCGCGGATCGTAGTTTGGTGAACCTTGGTCTAGGAAAAGGGAGGAACAAAAATATTCAGATGTAGGTCAATATCCATCAGACATAAATTATGTGCAAGTCGTGATCGATATGTCCAGCATTATTGATTCCTGCTAAGTTTGGTCTCTAAATTAAAACCATGGAGGCTCAGTCCCATGAAAAACCATGATAAATTACCTGGCTGTTTCAAAGAATTTCTTTATCAATCACACAAAACCAATAAACTTTCTATTATATCGACCGAAGCTTTGTGCCAACATAAAATTTGCGTCCTATAAAAAAAATTTAAGCTAAAAGCCATCATACCATCAAATTCTATTTTAGCTTCCGTTTCTATGAATACAGGGGACGTCACTTTAAGTCTGGTTCTTTGACGCATTACATTCGAGTGGATCTTTCGATAATTCCTCTTATTATCCATTTTCTTATCTAGGTGTGGCCAGACTACGTTTTCATACGAATTGATGGGTTCACTGTAAAATATCTAACAGAATATCTACTCGTTCTGAATGTCCACAAGACTTTTTAATGTAGGACTCTGAAGCATACGTGGGTGCTTTTTAGACGTTAAATCTCAAAAATGTGGCACATGGCAACATCAACAATCCCCGTTGTAGTTGGAACCCTCAGATTGTTTGGAAAAGATTCCAGTAGACTAATTGAAGGGATCCCTGGAAGCCCATGTCTTAAAGAAATACAAAAAATTGTTCTCACGAGTACAGCCCACACCTTACGAAGGGTTTTGTCTATGCAATCTTTTTTCTTTTCCAATGGAAAATGTCATGATGCCGTTTCTAACCTTAGGTCCCTGTGCGGGACCCGGAAAGAAATGAGTACACATCAGAAATCAAAGGAAATAATAATAATAATAATAATAATAATAATAATAATAAAGTGTATTAACATGAAATGTAAATTCTTTGATAAATATCCAGAAACAAGTGAAACTCTTGTATCACTTTGCAACATGTTACCATTTACGGAATATAGGACTCGGCACGCTCGATTGGGACAATATCTACATTGGAAAATATACAACTTTTACTGGAAGGAAACTGGAATGAATATTATCCAGGCCCGGTTATTGAGATTGGAACTGTAACAATTTTATGGAACTTTGAAATACACACAGACAAAACAATCAAACTAATTGCTCAAATATCGGGATCAAAGACCACAAGAACAATGTATTCTCATATATAATTTCTAAATTAGACAAACGGGGGTGACAAAATCCCAGCCATGTGCTCCTGAACTGGCTTTATTTCTCCCCAAATTCTACAATCATTGTGTCAATGCTTCCTGCTGTTCATCTTGTTCGAAGTCCTCCTCTGTAGTTCCTGTTTTAAAGAACTCTGGAGAAGCACCTGACTCCTCTAAGTATCACCCTATTAGTTTCCCAACGCTTTTCGGCAAAGCATTCGAGGCTTTAATCAATGCTGAAGTGGTTAAGCACAATTCTCACGGCCTAATCTCTGACGAACAATATGGTTCCCGTTTTTCCATCGCTATCGCTGAATATGTAGATCAAGCTCTTGATAATAAAGCTTCAGTTGTGACACTAAATATCCCGAAGGTGTTTCACAGGGTTTGACACGCTGGTCTTCTACGTAAACCACAGGGCTACGGTATTACTGGATGATTGTTTGAATTAATCCAATCGTTCCTATCAAATCGTGAAATGAAGATCGTTTTGAACAGGCTCGCTTCCAGATCCTTTCACATGAATGCAGGGGTACCCCAAGGCTCTATCTTGGGTCCTACGTCTGTATCTTCAATTCCCAAGTAGGAATTTATGCTGATGACACAACAATTTACTCCTGTCTCAATAGCAAATCCGCTACTCTTTAAAAGGACCACTAATCTGTGTTTAACTGGGGAAGGAAATGGCTCGTAAATTTTAATACCTCCAAAACGAAACTGCCCTCATTTAACCACCAGAAAGAAATTTCCCTGCCCACCATTGTGTCGTGCCAGAAGGTTTTTCTCATCAGAGTCCATCTTTCACATTTACAAATCTACCCTTCGTCCATGCATTGAATACTGTTGCCATATCTTGTCTGGTGCTCCTGCTGTTCATCTCAAGATTCTTGACAAAATCCAAAGAAGGATCTGCAATATAATCGAACCTGATTTGGCATTTCGACTTCATTCAATTTTTCAACGTCGTAACGTGGCTTCCCTCTGTCTTTTCTACAAATATTTTCATGACAACTGCTATGACAACCTTTTTTTTTCTTGGTACCCGGAATAGTGAGTTTAAGTGTGCTACTAGACTGGCATCTAAGTTACACTGTTTTACTGTTGAATTAGTTAAATGTAACTGCCACTTCTACTCCAACAATTTCTTTTCTCTCACTTCCCACCTATTGAACTCTCTTCAGTTTCCTTGCTTCCCCGATAATTACAGTTTTCAAAAATTTAAATGGAACGTCAATCGCCATCTTCTATCTTCTTGAAACACGTTCAGCTTTTATCCTGTTCTCGGTCAGTCTGATACCCATCTTTTATTTGAACCTTCATTCTCAGTAACCATCTGCGTATCAGTGGCCTTGCTTGGGGTGAAATGATTAATAATAATAGTAATAATAATAATAATAATAAAATTTAAGAAAATGGAGATAATATGACTTTAATTTTTGCGACCAAATTTTCTTATTGGTTAAGATATTTAACAAAAAGCCTACTCTTTCCGAATGCGGTAAAAGAAAAGTCATTTTAACGTAGGTTTCCCAATTGTACGTGGTCGCCGTGATTTTGCGTCAATTTGTCAGCATAAAACAATATGGCTTCCCCGGGAGATACTTTTTATGAACGGACGTCCATGAGGTAAGTTTTTTTTTTTCTTTTTCAAACTAGTGGACCCAGACTCTCAAGCTAGTTCGTTAGTTACTATAAACCATGAAAAGTTCGAATCACTAATCTCGTTGACCGACTCAAAAGATTAGCATCAAAACGCTCATCAGGACCAGTTGTTTGATAAATCTATTTAAACTTATTATCAGATCTCATATTTCTACTCTTTCTGAATAAATGAAATAACAATTACAAATTTCAAATACTTGAGTTGGTCAACTTGTACTTTTCTTGATATATATTGGACTTTTCTTAATTTCTTGTTTATTATAGCTCTCTTTATATATTTAACCTTTTTTTTTTTACAGTTCTGCTAGACTGAAAAGCAGGTTAATTTCTCGTATTTTTCACTTTTTTATTTCATTTTTATTAGCTGTTTAGTACTAGTATTACTATTAAAAGTTAATGAGAATTTTCAGTTTAGGGGGAACCAGTTGTAATATTTTGAACAATAAAGTTAATAAAACTTAAACGCAAATTTATTCATGACATTTTCTTAACGGTTAACGTGATGTGCTTTGTTGCTAAAGAATCTTTAGTTTAATCGCAACGGAAATTATGACGCTTGCGATGATTATAAAAACAGCCAATCGACGCCATCGATAGGCAAACCACATCAAAATGAGATTCATCCGTACGCCCACTTGAACGGAAATGAATATCCCGAAATGAGGCTGAAATAATTTCTTTCTCACAATGATCTCCACTCAGTACTTGTTGTCCAGAGAAAAAAAAAAGGAATTCTCATCATTTGCGTTATTCGTTGCCATTTAAAAAAAAGAAAACTTTCAAGAGGAAAACATTCATTTGCAAAATAAGGAGGGAATATTTTTCCTCTATCGAATGACACGTACTCACTGAACCAAGTCGACTTTCGAAAATGCCGCATTTGAATTCAGTCAGCATGAATTTAATTCACTTTCCATCGCTTTCAAAACAAGCGAATCACCACTGAATATCACAGGTTCTTTTCTATTCGTGAATTCCTTTGCCGATTTGCTGTAACTTTTAATAATCAAGGAAACGAACAAAGATGAGGACAATAGTCCGAATAATGTAAATAATATATATATATATATATATATATATATATATATATATATATATATATATAAATATACAAAGAGCAATAGATAAATATACATATATATACACACACACACACACACACACACACACACACACATACACACACACACATATATATATATATTATATATGATGTTATCGGAATGGATTCAGGTGGATCTCAGCGTGTGGCACTTTTGAAAATTGCCTGAAAGTCATACCACGGTTTGACCCAAGCCTTGTGAGTGAAATTAGGTAGTCGGAACTCTTGCTGGTCATCAATATTTGCCGAAAGTCAACGTGGCCCAGGTTTTGTTTGGCCTTGTTCAAATTATTGATGATGCTATAGAACACGCTCTCTCCCAGAACTGTAACTAAGCTCTGCTCAGCATAGCTTCAGTATAAACCGCAGATGGGCTCTATGGGTGTTGACCAAGCAGAAATGTGCTTGAGCGAGCGTCTGCAATAAGGGATTAGCGAGCCTCCCTGGTGGACGGGTATACTCGAATACGAGTGGACAGATATATATATATATATATATATATATATATATATATATATATATATATATATATATATATATGTTGAAGTCAACACCAGAGGCGACAAGCTGTTTCATGCTAGACGCAATCGTCAGGCCCCGAGTATTGGATTTTTTCTTGATATTTATATATATGGGCCAGTGGTGCATTGTGGGTAATCAATTCTGGCGTTTATTTTGGTAGGAGTGGCTTGTTTATTTATTTGTGTTAATAAATATAACCGCCAGAATGAATTAACCCTCCCATATATATTTACATACACTCTATCTCTGATATTGAGCACTTTATCCCATAAATATTGCATACCTTAAAACTATATCCCTTCATTCATATATATATATATATATATATATATATATATATATATATATATATATATATATATGACGTAAATCAGGTTTATTTCATGGTGGTGAAGCATGGATTAAGAAATCAAAAGCTGGTAATTTTGATGTTTCCCCAGGGTTCATTCGACGGTGCCTATGTGTCTGAACTGATGGAAATATACATCTGAAGTAAAATAAATAAAATTGTCAACATAGACGACCATGGAATATACTGGGATGGTGGACTGACCGTGGTATTGGAAAATAGAAGAAATAACGATTTCATCAGGAAAATCTACACAGGATATCAGCATCAGTGTGGAGATCAACAGGAAGATAGTTCAGTTTTGCGACAGAGAAACCACCTCACCTTTCATAAAACCTAACACGGTTTTGAGATATTTTAATGCGGCATCCAACCACACGTCTGATTCGACATATCCTGTTAGGCGTGCAATGCAGAATGCCAAAGAATTCTTCAAATGAAGAAATATAAACGTGTCTACCTTAACAAAGGTGTGGAATAACGCCAGCCTGTGTCTCAAGGACCAAGCAAACCCCAGAACAGATGACAATAGAAAGAGAAAAAGGAATAACATCTTGTTCAACCCTTTAACGCGCAAGTAAAAACAAATATAAGGAAAATGTTTTTAGCCTTTTAAATAAGCACTTCCCGAAAGCGTCCGGCTACACAAGTTACTTAGCCATAATACAGTCAAATTGAGCTACAGTTGCACTAGCAACATGGGTAATATTATCAAATCATTGAACAAATGATTGGACGTGAGATTTGAAAATAAGATCCTTTGTAATTGTAGGATAAAAAATAATTGCCCATTACATGGGATATGTACAGGGTAGTGTATTGTGCCGAGGTAGAAAGTGACAATGACAGGGCAAAAAAGAGAGCCAGTTTAAAAAGAGTTGGTATCTATAACCATACATCATCATTTAGAATTCCAGAACGCAAATTCAATACAAAGCTGGCAAAACACTATTGGAGCTTAAGGGAAAAAATAACAGAGGCCCAGACATTAAATGAAGTATTTTACGGAATGTAAAGGCTAGCAAAGTGAACGACAACTCGTGTATATTGTGTCAGGAAGAGAAGCAAGCTATTGAAACATACAAGGCTGGCACTGAGTTGTTGAATAGAAGGTCTGAGATCATGGCTAAATGTAGACAGGTCAGGAAGTAAACTTTGAGGCTATACGAACCTGAATAAAGTTGGAATCGTACGGCCACTGAAGTTAAGCAACGTCGAGACTGGTCAATAGCTAGATGGGTGACCGCTTGAGAATACCAGAATAATGCCTCATAATTGTTAATCGGAGAGCTGAGTTCAAATTTTCGCTGTGTTCGTTATATTCACCTACGCGAAATACTCTTGGCAAAGGTATAAATCCACCTCAACTCTCCCCAACTATGGATTAATTAGTAAAATTTATATCATTAAACCATTATTATATCTAAAAATTCTTACAGTCTACAATTATTTTTTGGCTTTAAAAAACCTGCAAAGTGTTGATAAGCGGTAAAAAACGAATCATTATGTGTGTGCGTGTGTTTATGCGTCGTATCCGAGCGAATCTGCTAAAGTGGCGACACAATACCTGCTGCAGACGTATGCTCAGGCACATTTGTGTTTGTGCAATTTCCCTACAAAGCCTACTTGTGATTCATAATGCAACTACGCTGAGTGGACCTTTAGTTACTGTTTTTGGTGTGATGAACAATTTGAACAAGACTAGTACGATTAAACCCTCGGTCACGATGACTTGTGACTTCGTGCTAGCACAAACATCGACGACCAGTTCCGTCTACCCATTTTCACACACAAGGATTGGGTCAACCCGAGGAATGGTTTTCAGACGCTTCACAAGCTTTTTAATCACAAGAGTTATTATTATTATTATTATTATTAACAATAATAATAAAAATAATAATGATGATGACGATGAATGCCTGGTAATAGTTATTGTCATACTTGCTGACGACGATATAGCAATAGAATAGATCAGCAACTACCCTGTGAAAAAGTAATCCCGGTAGTAATTGAAACACTCGGTTTTATCCCATGAAGTTTGAAGAACATGTCGACCAACAACAAAAATCTAAGAAAATAATATATAAGTAAATAAAATGTTTACTTTTCTTTAATCAGAGACCATTTCTTCTTCTTCTTCTTCTTCTTCTTCTTCTTCTTCTTCTTCTTCTTCTACTACTACTACTACTACTACTACTACTACTACTACTACTAATAATAATAATAATAATAATAATACATATGAATATCTATGTTATGTATTACTTGTCATTTTAGGCGAAGAAACGAACGGACTAAGGATGAAAAGTAAGTAATAGCGCCCCGTGGAATCTGTTGTTAATGTTAAAAACATAATACCAATAATAAAAAGAAACGAAAATTCTATGCCCTTTAATACGTGCCACTGCAGAGAGAATATTGGCAACGCAATTGTAATTTGGTGTTTTCACTTGACTCACCAAACGTAGTCCATAGCTGATTCTTGAATGTCGTGATATTGTCTACCTCATCGTCTCTGGCATGATATGGAAAATAATGAAAGATGAAAAGATGTCTGCTGAAGCGTATGTCCAGGGTTCATCAAAGTGCACGTTCTTATATTAAAGAAACTAATGAAAGTTAAATGGAAAGGAATAAAGGTGGTAGAAAAAAAAACAAGCTTCCATTATATGCCATATTTAAGGGAAAAGAAATCTGTTTTTTGTTGGATTGGAAATCAGGTACTAAAATCAGATACTTAACTATATCTAAGAATATAAATGGCAGGTCCTTCTTAATCTAAAGGCTGACACAACACAATCTTCATTCTCTTTCCATTTTCTTCTATTTTCATTGTACGCGAATAAATTAATTTTAATAGATATCATTGTAAAAAAAAATCCATATTTTTTAACTTGAATTTATCCCTTGTTTCCTGTTTAGGATTGGACTTCCGCTTCCTTCTAAAGTCTTTTCCTTCTCTTTCACTTCCGGTGCCCCTTTCATCATGGTGGCATTATCACCTTGTTTCGGGTGGTGCCTCTTACTTGTAACCTTCTAAATCGAGTCTTGTACAGGAGGAACATCATTGTAAAAAAGATACATATATTTTAACATGTATTTTCCCCCTTGTTCTATGATTAGGATTGGGTTTCCGTTGCTTCTAAAGTCTTTTCCTTCTCTTTCACATCCAGTAGCCCACTTGCGCCTTAGTCACATTATCACCATGCTTGGAGTGAATTGATAAAAAAACATTTTTTATTATCTCGAAATTAAAAAAAATGGCCCATATCTGGATTTGAACCCTGTATCTTGATTGCCGTAAGGGCTGTCTAACATAGATCGGAGTTCAAACTTAACCAAATGCTAAAATTTAAGAATTTAATAACTGTTTCTTAGATATTTTCCCCTATTTTAACTATTGTAGATAGTTATTAACAAAATTTGGATTTGACGATTGTCTTGCACAAAATTCAGAGATTTTTAAATATATATAAAATATCTTAAATTTCTTTTTAGTCATTTCATTTTTTTATTCTAATATTCAGTCTTTACTTTTCAGTACACAAAAGGCTGTCTTAACATTTGTGAAGAATATACAATTTTCTTTTCAAACTCATTATGTCATTGGCCTTTACCAACTTTTCACTGTTTCCTCATCATTTATAGCCCATTGCTAATTTACATTACTTACATTATTCGGATTATTATTCTCATTTTCATTGCCTTATTCGCAACGTTCCGACCGTTGTATGCTCCGGTCTTCTTCAGCTCATCCCTTTATTTCGTTCACCGTAGCGGTATGTTCTAGTTCCACGTGCCATGCCTCTTCTAGATGTCTTTCAGTTATTTCCATTTAACTCAACTCTCCAAGTTTTTGGTTCACCACCCTTGTAGCCAGGTATTGAACTCACAACTCCTTGGGTCTAGTCACTGGATATAACCAACGTCTTTACCCACTGGGCCATGTGTCCTTGATTCTATGTTGTAATTACTACAACGTTTCGGCCGAGTCTGTCGATCTGGGTAATCTTTAGGGAATTTCGAACTGAACATTTCATTTAATCTATGAATAGATTTTTCTCACTCCATTGTTTATGTCTAGGCACAAGTAAAAATGGAACAAGACGAGTTATCTCCCCTAGAAATGAACAGCTGAAGAACAAACTTGCCCGTAAATTAAATAAAGGGTTCAGTTCGGAATTTCCTGAAAGTTACTTGAATGGACAGATACCTGAAGAAGGCTGGAAAACACAACAGCTGCAACGTTGTGATAACAACTATAGGTTGGGGTATTAGGCCTAATGTAAATCATGCGAATAATGATAATTCCTCGTCCCAGAAATTCAAAAAGAAATATCTTCAAGAATCGGTAATTTAACCTGGCTGCAATAATTACCCCAAGAGAAGGAACAATACGGTTGGCCTTTCATGGATTAATTTTGTTCCGAAACTTAAGACGCACGTGTGACATCACTCGAAAGCCAAAATTTGTTTTTATTTATTTATTTATTGTGGCGGGTTGCCCACGAAAATATGAATCCATGGATACGGAATTGTAACTTCAAATTGATTTACCTCACCTGCACGAAACTTTAATTTGCTTCGTTACATAAAAATTGTGTATCTTGAAATTAAACATTTCTTTTACGTTAATTAAATTTTCTGCAATGCGTTCACTGAACGATTTCTTATTTACATTTCTTTTATAACCAACCCTTTATTCGTAGAGAGAAATTCTATTTATTTCTTAATGATTTACCAAACGCTTTAAGCTAAATAATGAAGCCAGTATTGTTTTTCTTAAATGCAAACCGCCTTTATTTTTCCACATTTAAAACAAAATTAAAAACTGTCTTTCCTAAAGTTAAGCCATCCGGGTTAATTTAATTCTAAACTTTTAATTCACAATAAAAACACAATGTACGATTAGCTCTGAAATTCATTAGGCTTTTCGAATCTTATTTCAAAAGACGAAATATGCGTTTCTTGAAAATATTAATGAATAAATTCTGCTTTTAATTAATAATTCTATTTGATCGTTCAGGGTATTCCTAAAGGGTTTGTCCCTCGGTAAATTGTCAAAAGATAATCAATAATAATCTAAAATCTTCATTTTATATAAATGAAATATGTCATATTTTTTAGATAAATTACCGATATTATTAGTTGAATTACTTATTTAAGAGTGTGTCTCAAAGTTTATAGCAGAATGATATATAACAAAATGACAGGGTCTATCAGTCTCATTACAATAAGTGCAAAAAGAAAAACCCAGATTAAAACCTAATGCTGAGATCACAAAATTGATTTTTTTACTTATACGAATTCTACCTGGAGAGTACTTATTCAATTTGAATATCTGGATAATCAGTTGCGAGGCCGTGATTTAACCATGTTGACGTCAGAGCGCATATTTGGACAATCTCCGGTTAGGTTTCTACATCGGCAGTGAGACGACACTAAGTCAGCTTGCGTAATGCATATCTATTACATCATGTGAATTTGCCTGCCGATTATTCACATTCTGTGCAATATCTCAGGCAAAATATAACAGCATCTAGGCTTTTCACCACTGACTTTTATCCAAGGCTTTAAAAGGGAGATTTTGTGTCGAAAATACGAAATTATCTCGAAAGAGGCTGAATGCGCATTTCTTCATTGCGAAATCGAGACCAACATGTTCTCCAATATGAGCACTGGAAAAAATGGTTGCTGAAGACATTAGATTTATAATACCCAAAAATTCATACACAGACAATTTCTCAAGGACACATGGCACATTGGATGAAGGCGTTAGTTAGATCCAGTGACAGGACCCAAAGTGTGTGAGTTCAATGCTCGGTTAAGACAGTGGAAAACTTGGAGAGGGAAATTAACAGGAGATAACTGATAACTGACATCCATTAAACATGACACTTGGAACTAGAATAGTCTACCTCAGTGAGCGAAATAAAAGGGTTTCAGTTCGACATTCCAATAAAGTAAAGAAGGCATAATACCTCATCTCAGAAATATAGCAGATACTGAACGGACGAAACGTTGTAATAAATATCGCGACAAAGATGAGGACAATAGTCCGAATAAAGTAAATAATGTACATAATACCTCATCTCAGAAATATAGACAGATACTGAAAGGCCGAAATGTTGTACTAATTATGGCAACAAAGATTAAGACAATAGTCCGAATAATGTAAATAGTGTTTAAAACAGATAATAAAAGAGGACGATAAATTAAACAAGCCTAGCGTGCTAAGCGTCTCATCAGTGTCGGTGGTTCAGAACATGTGACCGCCAGATTTATAACACCCGCCAAAAAAAAAAAACGAAAAACAATCTACATTGTGTCTTTTTCCTCCCAGACTTATTTCCCTTCACCGAACAGCAAGAGATTCAAATTCAGACAAATCTGGTTAAAATTTCATGAAACTTGTCTACAAATTAATATAACTTTTTTATAAACTGTTTATTTACTGCTAAAAATGCCACAATTATAAACTTGACTTTGTAATTATTGTAAAATTCATTTATTTTATAATTGTAATGACATAAATATTAAATTGATGCGCGCGTTGCGTATCGGTGCACAAAATAGGAATGGCGTGCCAATTTCAAATTCCAACTGAGGTCTTTGCGTTTATTTTTCGCATAAATAGCCTTTTATAAATCCATACCTTCTCTTAGCAGGGTAAATTGGGTCTTTTATCCTTGTCTGGCAACTCGAGTCCAGTTTGGTGTGGCGCTAGCAACTCAACTCCATAACAAGCCTTCTTCTACAAAAATCACAACATCAACAACTAGCGTGGCGAGTATGTTCTTCGATATTCCACATAGGAGTCTACATGACGTTTTCAATGTTCACCCAATACAAGGCTCGAGAGCAAATCAAGGTAGAGGCTTACTGTCAAAATGATTATAATGAATTACATAAAAATAATGGTAATTGCGAGCAATTCGCACCCGAACATATCTGTTTGTAAAATCCCTGTTACAGACGCATTCTCAGACACATTTGTTATATTTTCAATATATTTTTCGAATTCTGAATTAACTTAAAACCTTTGCAGATGAACGCATTGTTATTTCAAAAACAAATCAAAACGAAATTGCTTAAGCGACCAATTTTAAAACGATTGATCGACAAGGACTGAAAGTGATTTTCTTCAATGCTTTTAACTCCGGCATTCAGATTGCCAACAAAATCGACAACAGCTTTCAGTCTGGAGAATATACTTGAAGGAAGTCAATTTCTTCTGCATCAAGCAGAATATGCAATTTGTGTTTTAAATATAAAAATAAACTACCTTTATTATAAAAACGATAGATAGATAGATAGATAGATAGATAGATAGATAGATAGATAAGGAATATACTGTACTAGATAGATAGATAGATAGATAGATAGATAGATAGATAGATAGATAGATAATGAATATACTGTGATAGATAGATAGATAGATAGATAGATAGATAGATAGATAGATAGATAGATAGATGAACACTGTAGTTCTAAAAAGAGGTGAGATTGGCTCATTCAGCCGATTATTAAAATTGCACTCTGTCATTAGTTTTACAATTAAACATGACTCTTCAACCATATTTTTTAAGTTCCTATGTCATAGATATCACTGTAGGTAAAAAAATATTTCATGTAATATTTGCCGGAACGCAAACAGAAAGAGTAAAAGGAGAATAAAGCCTTTTTGATAAAATCTTTATCCGATTAAAACAAAGTCTAGCTACAAAACTTGTACCTGCACAATGGAATGCTGAAACAAAAGCATATGGGAATAACTTTGAAATATTTGTTAAATTAAAAGTACTTGAACGTTCTCAAGGAATATGTGATAGTTTAGTTTAGTTTAGTTTGGTTTGGTTTGGTTTGGTTTACAACATATCAACCTCAATGGGTTATTTAATACCGACAAGATTTTTATTGCTGGTAATATTTTTTTCAAAAATGTATTGCAGGTAATAATTTTTTTCCTTCAAAAATGCATTGCTGGTAATAATTTTTTACCAAAATGTATTGCTGGTATTAAAACCTATTTTGACATTTTTCATAGCGTTTTGACCCCCGTTAGAGGTTAACTATTTACCCATAGCTGGGACCCTAACAGGTTCTACCACGCGAAGTCAAGGTGGACCTAGGAACATCAACAATTAAAAAGTCGTTCAACGCTTCTCAAAACCTCATGATCAATGGCCTTACTGTTAGATGTTGTTTATCGTCGTCATTCCTTGCTCACATTGTGTCCATATTAAACAGATATAGAGTCAGTCGTTTTGATTCAGATTCCTTCAAAGTGGATAATAGTTTAGCCGAATGTGTTCGGACTCAAACTTTTGAACATTTTTTACATTAATAAATTCAGAAAAAGAAGAGACTTTACGTAAACGAAGAAATACAAAAAAAAACTATAACAAAAGTATCTTATCAGTTTTGTTCCACTGTAGAAAATATCAGCGAGTAGATATGTTGTAAAATCATTGAGCGTATTTTGCTAAAATGTTTCTCTAATGTCTTTAAAACATCATTAAATGGTTAATATCTTTTTAAACACCAGTATTCACTTGCGTGATTTTAAATTTATAACGAAACCATTTCATATTTCCGACTCTTTTGTTCTTCTTTAACAGATTTCAGGGCTTCCAATTTGGCATTTATCTTTTAAATTCTATGAAATGGCATTTACGTTCCTGGAAAGCCTTTTTTGAAATATCATAAAGCGTTTTTAAGCGACATATTGCTTTCTAAATTGCCATTAGTAATCCGCTATAATAGGATGTTTTTTTTAAAACTTTCACTTAATGTGAATCCATTTTGTTCCAAAAAAAACAAATATGCGGATCGAATGGATATTTTATTCTTTGTCATTTTTTTCTGTAATTAATTGAATTTTTCTAAATTGACAATCCTTCTTCTGAAGAAATCGTCAATAGGAAGCATGATTAGCAGAGGCTTGCTTTGGCTGTTTCTATTTAGCGACATATCAACACCTCTATGGGTTATTTAATGTCGAAATCTGAATATTTTGTACACAATTTTATGCCTCCAACTACATATATTTTGTTCATAGTTTTATACTTTCAGAGTAATCGTATGTTTTATAGATATATAGTTTGTGGATGATTTATTGTAGGTGTTATATGTTTTAGTATAAACTTATTTTTTTACGATAGAACAATATGGGGGATTTTTTTTTTTTTGACATTTTTTATATTTTTATTTATTAATAAGATTACTTGTAAATTAACTTCGTTTTTCATGTCATAAGGGATTTAATAGAAGAACCTTTCGCCTGAATGCTTAGAAACGTTTGTAATATCGCTGTTTTTTAAAATGACCAATTACGAAAATGCTCCAGGAAAAGTAAAATTATTTTTAAAAGAATGGAAGGAGGAAATTGCGAAATAATTGCGAAATGGGAAAATAAATTATAGCCAAAAATATTACTGAGGTAATTAAAATTCTACAGTTTTCATTTGTTTTTGTCAATGTGGTCAGTGTTTGTTTAATATTTCTTGTAAATCAATCACTGTATTGTCATGTGGATATTTCAGTCGTACAATTATTGTATTTTTCTACACATTTAGTCATTATCTAATAAGCATAGGCAATACTGAGAGAATTGAAAATCCTCCCGGGGTTCAGCATTGGCGGCCACAGTCTTACCAACATAGGATACGCAGATGATACAGTACTAATAGCGGAAAAGAAACCTTCTACAGAAGGTAGCGAAGGAGAGCGAGAAGAAAGGACTAAGCATAAACTACAAGTGAATAGAATGCACGGCCATCAGCAAATGGACGATTTTCAAATCGGGGTGGGGGGCACTAAAATCAAGCAGGTGCGGAAGTTTAAATATCTGGGAAGTGTAAATGACTGTAAGTGCGACGCTGAGATCCGAAGACATTGGGATGGCCAAGGATGCATTCCAAAAGCTGGGTAGAGTACTGCGAGACAGGAGGATTTCTTTGGTGACAAAGAAAAAGTACTGAGCTGCTACGTGATATCTGTCCTCCTATACGGCAACGAATGTTGAATGGTCTCCTCAAAGATGAAGAAGAGACTCGAGGCAACGGAGATATGGTTCTACAGAAGGATGCTAAGGATATCATAAACCGAGCGTGTGAGCAACGATGAGGTTTTGGAGAGGATGCAAACAAGAAGGAAGCTTATACTTAATATCAGGAAAAGGCGGATGAAATTTCTGGGACACGTAATGAGAAAGGAGGGCCTGGAGAATCTGATACTCACAGGTCGAATAGAAGGAAAGAGAGACAAGGAAAGCAATGCATGACATACCTGGTGGGCTTAAGCAAGTGGATGACAGAATATGGTCTGGGGGAGGTGGCAGAGGGTCGAAACTTATGGAGAGCTACAAGGGATAGATGGGATAGGTTGTTCTGGATAGTGGACGTCACGGAGTTGGTCGGTAGTACTACGCATCTGTTTTCATGTAATTTATTATTACGGATTATGTTATTATTTTTGTTTCGCTTGTATATTTTGTATGCCTTTCTTCTTACGTTGTGGATGGAATTATATAGGTATTGTAGGGTTTTGAATGTGTTTTCTATGTATGGTTCTTCTTTAGGTAAATATTGGGGGCTGCAGATTCTTAATGCTCTCAGATAGAAACCTATAATAATTCCAGATTTAATTTTAGAGTGGGTTGAGTAGAATATCTATATATAGAATCACATCTAAATAATCTTAAAATAATCAGAAACACTTCCAAAACCATTATGGATATACTCAGATCCTCAAACACTAATAGTAATATTTCTGAAGCAGAAATAAATTGTCAAAACGGTTTCCTCCAATATATTGGAGAAACAAGAAAATTTTTAAAAAACGCATTTATGAGAACAAAAGAGACCTCACAAAAGACAACTTAACTGATGCACTAGTCATTGATAGAAATAAATTCAACTAAAATTTTTAATTTAAAATACTACACTCATAAAAAAAGAAAATAATTCATTCAGAAGGAAAAATCAGAGAGTGCCGTCATTGAATATTATCCAAATATTAATCTCCACCAAGGTTTTTTCTCAATATCACCTTTCCTAACGGAATTACTACTCTCCCGAGCAAACATACACAACTGTATCAAGAAATCAAAGGAAATGTTTGAATTTGTCAACACAACAATAAAAACAATATTTCCACACGTGACAGTACTTGACGTAATTTTCAGTTGACAATATGAATACGATAGAATTTTCTAAATTCTTCCAGTTGCTAAGTATATTTTGTTTGTTTTTAATATTTACTTTGTTTTTAATAAATTTATTTAATTTTTGCCTTGAAAAAGTCCACATTGGACGAAACGCGTCGGCTAATAATACAGTTTTCCCATTGTCTTTTATATGTTTACACACACACACACACACCCGCACGCACACACACACACATATATATATATATATATATAGAGAGAGAGAGAGAGAGAGAAACTAGTTGAAGTACTCGTCCACACTAAGTAAGAGGATTGAAATTGTGGATAAATTGGCCAATTTGTTTTTGTTCAAGTATTTTCGACCGTCTCAATCATTATCAAGAATAATGTGCTTGCAGTGTTGTGGGTAAGATTCGTTGACAACATCCTGCTATTTTATAGAGAGATTAATGTTTGGATCAGCTCAATATCACGCCATGTTAAAGGGAACGAAACAAACCAAAAATAATTTTATAAAATATCCCCAATATATATATATATTTTTTTTTATATATATATTAAATATTTTATACACACTCCAAGATACTGACTCTTTTGATGAAGGATATTTTATTGTAGGTTTAACAAGGATTTTCAGTTTTCTTTACATTGGGTGCTCTATATTATATATTCATAGTATTTTGGTATTTATCCACTAATATTTGTCCTATGTCCGTAGTTCTATTTTGATTGTTCATAATATGCTCGTCTATGTACGCACGAATTTTATCCTTTTTCAACAAGTGATAACTCAATTGACAAGAGAGTGGGGTGCATGTGCAACCGATATAAAAATTTAATACTTTATGTTTGTTGTTGATATTGGATATGCAATGGAATGATCATTCATAAACTACATTATATTTACAAGGGGTGGGGGTTGAGACTCCGTGTTATTGGAAATAATGACGTTAGATGTTTTGAACTTTTTATCGTAAATGGTAAATCTGTTTATGATCTTTAAATGATATGTTCCGGTAAATTATATTTTTAATAGCATCCTTTTTATAATGTTTATACTAAGTTTTTCTAACACCGAGCATTTAAAACCGGTGGAATGAATGACTAAGTGTGTAAGTAATCCTCGATACTGAATTAATTGCAGCTTTATGGTTGTTAATGGTTAATTCAAAAATCTCGTAGGGTAATCTCAAGTCGGTGTAATAGTTAGCAAGCCTGTCTCGCTAAGTCAATTATGGCTGAGTATTAAGTTCGATCCTGACTGGGTGCTGCATCTAAGCTACGCTTGGAAAAACACTATTTGGGTGTAATGGTTAGGAAGCTTGTTTCTTTAATTGAATTACGACTGAATAGTGAGTTCGATTCGCTTAGAAAATTTTTTTTTTTTCACAAATCCCGTAGGTCATCTCGTATCTTCTCGTTTTTGACGTTTTAAAAAAAAAAGTATGTGACACATTCTTCACCATTTCCAAATAATAAATAGAATAGTAAAAATCATTGATTCGAAACAGATTCTTAGTAATACACATTTAACATTGATATAGAACCTAAAATAGACATCAGGTGCCTCTCAATACATCTTGGAATTGAACCAATCATTTTTCTCTTTCAGCTTTCTCTGCTATTGTAAATATATTCATTCTTCAAGTTGACAGAATTATTGAATGAATTGTCCAATTGATAACTCAGATAAGATCGTTTGTGCTGCATTAAAAAAAATAGAAAAACAACGTTTTTTGGCCACTGTTGATGTTTGAGTGTGAACGAAAGTCTTTCACTTGTCTTTTAATAAAATCATCTGTGGCCGGCAGTGACATTGGAGACTTTACTGTGCTTGTGTCCTTTTGAACTTCTTAGCCTAATAACCACAAAGATTTTGTTTGCGTGGATAGCGTCGTAATAATTGGATAAATCGACTGACAGAAAAGACCTTTCGATTTAAAGATATCATTTTATGAAAGGATATCATAAATGCGAGGAGGGAGAGAAAAAATTTAAGAATGAAAAACAGAGAAAGATGAAAATTAATACAGACGAAAAAGCGAAAGTAAAGAAGGAAATTAACGAAGAAAAAAAAGAAGGTTTGATAGAGGACAAACTGACGAGTGTAAAAAAGAAAAAAAAGATTAATAAATTACGAAATAAAGAAAGAAAGAAAGAAAGAAAGAAAGAAAGAAAGAAAGAAAGAAAAATAATAAATGACGAAAATGAAGAAATAACGAATGGAAAAGAAAGAAAAGATAGATAGATAAGAAAATAAGACCAAATAACATGGACAGAATGAATGAAAGATAGATAGATAGATAGAAAGAAGAAAGAAAAGAAAGAAAGAAAGAAAGAAAGAAAGAAAGAAAGAAAGAAAGAAAGAAAGAAAGAAAATTAATAAATGACGAAATAACGAATGGAAAGAAAGAAAGAAAGAAAGAAAAGTAGAAAGAAAGAAAGAAAGAAAGAAAGAAAGAAAGAAAGAAAGAAAGAAAGAAAGAAAGAAAGAAAATTAATAAATGACCAAATAACGCATGGACAGATAGATAGATAGATAGATAGATAGATAGATAGATAGATAGATAGATAGAAAGAAGAAAGAAAGAAAGAAAGAAAGAAAGAAAATTAATAAATGACGAAATAACGAATGGAAAGAAAGAAAGAAAGAAAGAAAGAAAGAAAGAAAGAAAGAAAGAAAGAAAAAAAGAAAGAAAATTAATGACGGACTAAATAAGGAAATAATGAACGTAAAGAAGGAAATTAACGAAGAAAAAAAGAGTTTATCAAAGCCGAAATATTGAATGTGAAGAAAAAAAAAAGACAGAATGTAAAATGACGACAAACAATAAAGAAAAGGAAATGTTAAAGAAAAAAAAAAGTAAAATTCAAAAAGTAAAACTTTAAGCGTTTCTTCTCAGGTAAAGTGACTTTACACTGATTTGCCCGGTGCAAAACATGAATCATTTCTGCCTTCAACTTTTGGAGAGCAAATTTTTTGTCAAAGACTTCAATAATCTTGTTTCTTTTTAATACTCCACCATTACAAAAAAAAAATCGTAACAAATTGTACCACAAACCATTATATGTTCAACAGAAGTCAAAATAAAATAAAATTAAAAAAAAAAAGTACCGTGCAATGAATGAATTATACGATGAAAAAATAATAAGAAAAATCGAGAATGAAATTAGCCAGATATTTTACGTTGAAATTTTCCATTTAGCACGGCACTTTGAACGGATAGAACGAAGATAAAATGTCTCGGGGGGTGACGGAAAAGCAGAAATCATGTCTTAAGAAGACCATCAATCCTATAATCATTGGAATGCTACCATGTTTTATAACCAAGAATATATTATAACGGAATATAAGTAATATATAATATATATAATAATATATATATATATATATATATATATATATATATATAAACAGAATAATATAATATATATATATATATATATATATATATATATATATATATATATATATATATATATGGCCTGACGATTGCATATAGCATGAAACAGACTGACGCCTCTAAGTGTTGACTTCTATGTTCACTTTTATATTTACACACGCTCTATGTCTGATCTTGAGCACTTTATCCCATAAATATTGCACACCTTAAGACTATATTTCTTTATATTATATATATATATATATATATATATATATATATATATATATATATATGATTAGAAAAAAGTACAGCAAGAAATCAAACTGGGAATGGGTTATTCTAGCAATTCCACCTCAAACCGGTCTCTACCCAAACTCAGAAACCAATATTGGATAGTCGCCCCAGTTCCTCTGTTTATTACTCGCATCCGCTGATGAAGAACACAGGTGGTTTCGAAAAGTCCGAACTGAACCCTTTATTTCACTCACTGGGATAGACTGTTCTAGTTCCACGTGCTATGTCTAATGGGTGTCAGTTATCAGTTATCTCCTGTTAATTCCCTTCTCCAAGTTCTCCACTGCCTAAACCAGGTATTGAACTCACACTCTTTGGGTCCTGTCACTGGATGTAAATGTTGTGATAAATATGGCAACAAAGATGAAGACTATAGCCCAAACAATGTAAATAGTGTACATAATACCTCATCTCGGAAATATACACAGATATATAGCAGGGTGATTAAAAATGTAACTCCCTATTTTATGTATGATGGACTCTGACGTCTTGTAGAAATTATAGTTAAACGGGAGAATCCATCATACATAAAATAGGGAGTTATTTTCAATCCCCCATTATGTGCATGAAAACCGAGTTTTACGCTCACGTAATCTTCAAACACTAATGAAACAAGGATGAAACAGTTTTATATAACCCTTGACCGTAAACTACGTACTTTAAAGCCATTAGACCAACACGGTTTTTTTTTGTTTTGTTTTTTTGCTTATCTTCTTTTTCCACTGAGAGGGTGTGGTTATTCCGGTGATGCTTCAAGTTACGTGCTTTACGGTCATGGGCTATATAAAGCTGGTTGCTACCCTCCTTTCATTTGTGTTCAAGTCGTCTGAAGATCGCGTAAGCTAGAAACTCGGGTTACGACTAGGGCTATCCTTTCATAAGAATTAACGTTGTAAAGCCTTTTTTTATTTTTAGCTCTGTCTAGGTAATTTGGGCGTTGAGCACTTCACTGGTTTGGTAGGGTTCTGCCTTTGGGTCTTTTTTCATTTGTTGTACTTGTTCGAGATTTCATCTTGTTTAAATGTATTTAGGTCTTTGGCAAGTTGTCTGTTGATTCCATCAATGGCTTCGTTTTTTCTTTAATAATTATATATATATATATATATATATATATATATATATAGAGAGAGAGAGAGAGAAGAAAAGATAGATAGATAGATAATATTAGTGGTATATATATATATATATATATATATATATATATATATATATATATAAGTTCCCAAGAGAATAGAATCCAGGTAGAACTCAATGTCCAGGACAGTAAGAATATAAGAGGCTTAAACACTAATATTCCATGGTTATAATTTATTACATTGTAATCGTAATCACGATCCAATTCATCAGACCTACAAATTCAAAAAGCTTTTTGAATTTGGATAGTGATTACGATATTGAGTCACCCCCCCGCAACGAGGGTGTCATGTGGCACAAGGCCTTTTTAAAGTGGGCATTCCGAGCCCCTGGGCTCGGGCAAAAATATGCCCATTGAACCCGTATAAACGGGTTCAGGGCCGGTTTACCTCCCTTAAGGAGACTCCGCCCTTCGGCGTAGCCTCCTTCGGGTTCCTCCCGTCCGTAGGAAGAGAGTTCAAACCGAGCAGTCGGTTCAAAAGTGAACGACTGACTCACTCAATAGTGGATAGTGATTACTCTTCCAATGTAATAAATTATAACCATGGAATATTAGTGTTTGAGCCTCTCATATCATTATTTTAACATATATTATTACATACGATAGACAATGAATGTCTATTATGTCTGATCATGAGCCATTCTAATTGTTCGAATGTTTGCTTTAATTTCGGGTGAAAACAAAGACAAAAATTGTCTAATATTTGGATATTGTTTTTATTAAATTAGTCCCAAGCCCTCGGCTAACACAAGCCATCCCTAGAGTGGCCATACAGACATGAAACAAAGACATCCACCGTCAAAGCTGATATTTTGTTATTTTGACATAGAAAATTGCTATGCGACGATAACAGACACAAATCGTAATTTCAAGATGTTGTTCTATGACGTCATAACACGCGATACACTGAAGCATTACAACAGAGCCAATGTCTAGATGCAATGTAATGTGTTGCGACTAGTTTGAAATGTAATTTTGTAAAACCAATATATGTAGCGGGTTTATTATTCGCATCAGATAATAAATCTTCTACATATATTGGTTTTACTACAACCACGCTCTCCCGTAGACTTACCTGTCACATTTCTGATCTTCTATTAAGCAACATTTCTTTAAAAAAACAGCCATGTACATAATATTAGACAGATATTAGTTGATAACACACCAATTGTCGCACATACACACAGTAAAAAAGAACCTTCAGATATTGGAGGCCATCTACATTGAAAAAAAAAGCAACCAAAAACAAAATTGCTAAAAACAAAAACTGAAGTGAAAGACACTCATACGTCGAAAACGACAGGAGAATCCATCATCATATGAATATGAATATGGTAATAGTATACTTTTAAGGTACGCTATATTTATGGGTAAACTGCTCCATTACAGGAATAGAACGTATGTAAATATAAAACTAGACACTGAGATCAACACTATCGGCGACAATCTGTTTCATGCTTCAACGCCATCTTCAGGCCTGAAGAATATGTTCAAGCATGAATCGCACCGTCGCCGCTCAGTGTTGATCTCAGTGTCCAGTTTTTTATACTCATCTTCGGTGATCGTACGGGACCCGGTGCTTCAAATTGATGCGGCAATAAGTCTTTTTTCCTTAATTTTAATTTCTTTAATTACTTCCCAGCCATATTTTTAAAAGCAATATCTTCTCACAGGGATATAGACTAGGTCTATCCAATTAGAATCGAACTCATTATTTTCTCTTTAAGACTGTCTAAATCGCACTCTAACCATGAAAATCTTCATCATCAGCAGCAGCATCACCATCAGTCCCATCATCGGGGTGATCGTAGAGCCTCTGTAACGTGTCTCCAGGTCATTACTGTTTGTGCACATATATCGTAGATAGTTGCTAGGAATAATGTTTAACCACAATAGCGTGACATATCCAGTAAACAAAAAAAAAAACAGTGCCCTTCTACACTAAAATGATCCCATTACCCTATAAACTGTCCACGGGCCAAATTGAGATAAATCATTGCCAATGGAGAGATATAAGCATTCATCAAATACTGTCATCGTCAGTGAATTCAAATATTTCTCAAATTTTTCTGCCCAACTATATTGGTCTCATCAATCATCTGCTAGCCTACACTAAATGTAATGTCTTCTTAAGTATTAGTCTTCGAAGCTAATAACACACACACACACACACATATATATATATATATATATATATATATATATATATATATATATATGTATGTGTGTGTGTGTGTGTGTGATTTTTTTTTCATAAAAGTTTCGCACAGCGAGGGATCAGACAGAAATGGGGGTTTTGCTAATATGATCCCAACCAGAAAATACGCCGTCCACAAAAACATGTATTGCTGAGTAATTCCCATTCCTCTGTTCATTTCTCGCTACGTTGTGGAAACACATAGACGTGTCCGAAAAAGCTTTATTTCCGGGCTTTCTTTCTGTCATATGGTTAATAACTAATATTAATAAAAAATTTTCATACTGTTTATATATATATATATATATATATACATATGTATATATAAGAGTGAAAATTGGGGTCAACACTCAGGGGCGACAGGCTGTTTCATGCTAGACACAATCGTCAGACCGCAAATGTTGGATTTTTCCTCGATTATTCATATATATGGTCATCCAACATTCACGGCCTGGCGATTGCGTCTAGTATGAAACAGCCTGTCGCCTCTGAGTGTTGACTTCAATGTTCACTTTTATATTTATATTTATATACGCTCTATATCTGATATTGAGCACTTTATCCCATAAATATAGCACACCTTAAAACTATATTCCTTCATATGTATATATATATATATATATATATATATATATATGTGTGTGTGTGTGTGTGTGTGTGTGTGTGTGTGTGTGTGTGTGTGTGTGTATAGCATATATATGTATATACAGGGAGTCACAAAAATGTATTCCCTCTTTAAGAGGATGACAATAATTGAATTACAAATAGGATTAATTAAAAAATATAAATGCTTATTGCCTTACAAATAAGATTAATGGTTTAAATTAAATGTTAATCATCATCAACATCATCATCATCATCATCCCCTTGACTTTTGTAATCGTTTGGTGGATCCTAATGCAGAAGCTTCACTAACTCTTTTCCACAATGGTCTATTATCGACACCCATCAGCAATTCTGGTACACTAATACCTGTCCTTTGTTTGACATTGTCCAACCAGTTTTTGTGTTAGCGCCCTCTCCTACATCCACCTTCAATGGTGCATTGCATGATGGTCTTGCATAGGCTGCCTTGCCTTGTAATGTGTCCAAACCGCGTCATTTTTCTCTGTTTAACTGCGACGAAAAGATGTCCCTGGTGCCCCACAAAACTTTCTATTCATTTCCACATAAACTCATTAGTTTTTTGTTCCCAATAGAAAATGCCAAGGAGTTTTCTCATGGATTTGTTCTAAAACGCTTGGATCATTCTCTCTGTTTTTGCCAACAGCGTCCACGTCTCACGTCCAAATAGGAAAATGGAGACTACCAGCGATTTGTATAGCCTGATTTCAATTAAATGTTAAATTAAATTAAATGCATCTTTATAAATATTCAAATTGACAGTGTGTACCTTTTTGATACGGTACCCTGTATATAAATGCAATAAAAAGGGGAGTAATATAAAATTTCATTACTGTAGACTGATAACTCAATTCTCCAGGAGCTTGACGTGTGAGTACCTGACCACACAAAAATTTGAAACATAAACTTGGTGACTTGACTGAAACTGAGATATCCAAAAAAAAGCCATGTCACTTATAATTAAAACAATTCTAAATAAAGCATTCGGTTCGATATTCCAACGCATATCATCTGAAGAAGGCCAGAGCGTACAACGGCCGGAACGTCATGAATATGGCAATAACGATGAGAACAACAGTCAGAATGGTGTCAATAGTTAAAATAGCTCATCCCAGAAATACGGACAGATTTTACTTCGTCCAGAAACTAAATTAGTAATTCAGTGATTAATGCATTGGCACGACACTATACACAACAAAGTGTTCACTTTCATACAAAAATACTCAATCTTAATGCAGATTAGTTACGCATATAGAATCTGATGAACATTCAAGCACACTTTCAGACCCTATTAACGTACGTCAGCGCATAAAAAATAAAATGATTCTAATATCAATTGATTTCCTCTTTACTTAAAAAAGGAATTGAGCAAGAAAATCAAATAGGTGGCAAAAAAGTTAATTTCCCAGAAGATTTCAAAATTCCTGACCCGTCCAAGTAGTTAACAACTTGAATCAACCTTCGAAAAACTAATTTAATATTAAAGCCAAAACGTTATATGCAAAAGATCAATATTTTGTGCATAGTCCCCGTAAAAGTGACATCGGGCCGCCGATGAAGATGTATTTGCTAAGGAAAGAAATTAACAAAGAAACAGATTGATAAACCATATCTTTGCTCGGGTTTGCTAGTTTTAAAATCCTCATCGGTTTATCGTTTTTTTCCCTAATAGATAAAAGACAAACTCTCTCAGCTATGTCAATTCATCTTGTACATGCGTGATTTTAGTTTATGTAAATTATGTCTGCTTCCGAATAATTCAGATATTAAACCACGATCAGGCATTGAAGAGTTCAGATTCCTCAGGGAGAATTCTAGAATAAATACTATATTTTATAACCAATAATATACTATAACGAAAAACAAAATCACACGTACACATTTATAACACACACACGCACACACACACACACACACACACACACATATATATATATATATATATATATATATATATATATATATATATATATTTGTGTATTTAAGCAGCCATCCTTCTTTCATTCACATTTCATTGAAAACGACAGACAAGTTAAAATATAATCCTTGAAAATGGCTAAATGTAAAAAAGAATATTCGGACAGTTTTTAGATAATTTATCATCCGAAAAAAAACAATATTAGATCGCATGAGAAATTGTATGAAAAACTAAATAAAAGCACCTTGTCTGTCGTTTCCAATGAAATGTACATACATACATATTCTGTTTATACGTTATTTTTAAAGATACAATTATTTAAGTAAATGCTCTGTATATAATAAACAGGATTAAGTACATTTACCAGCCTGAATATCAGAGAAATTTCATATAAAATATGTGTCCTCAAACACGAATTGTCAGACTTTGGCCATTTTATATATATATATATATATATATATATATATATATATATATATATATATATATATTATGAAACATGTATGAATATATATATATACATATATATATATATATATATATATATATATATATATAGGCTTATGGACATATCACGTTGAAGCAACGTTGAGAATACCAGGATAATGCCTCATAATTGTTAATCCGAATGCTGAGTTCAAATTCTCGCTGTGTTCGTTATATTCGCTTACGCGAAACACACCTGGCAAAGGTATAAATCCAACTCTTCTCTCCCCAACTATGGGTTAATTAGTAAAATTTTATCACTAAACCATTATTATCTCAAAAAAAAATACGATCAGTTACTTCCTGGCTTTAAATAACCTGCAAAATCAAGGGGTTGATAAGCCGTAGAAAACGAATCAATATAGGTGTGCGTGTGTGTGTGTGCGCTCGCGCGTGTGTGTGTGTGCTTCTGTGTGTATGTGTCGTATCCGAGCTTATCTGCTGCAGGCCCATTTGTGTTTGTTCAATTTCCCTACAAAGCCCACCTGTGGTTTATACTGCAACTACGCTGACTGGACCTTAATTACAGTTTTTGACGTGATGAACAATTGGAACATGACCAGTATGATTAAACAAACCCTCGGTCACGATGACTTGTGACTTCATTCTAGCACAAACATCAACGACCTCTACCCAATTAATTTTTATTAATATTAGTAAAAGTTTGTCACTTGGGGGATTGATGATACCTTCAACATCCCGACACCAGAGTTTCGTAGACAAACCCGCCCGTCCACTATTCAGGCGATATCAGCAATTGACTGTTTATATATGTTTTCTTTTCTATGCATATTTTTTTACATTGGTGTAAGTTTTTTCCTTATTGTTTGCGGCCCGTCTGCGCGGATGTGCGTCCGTGTAGGGTGACATGATTATTTGTCTTTTTTTTTCGTATTTTGGGAAGAGGTTCTTCCACCTTTACACTAACTCCTTAGCTTTTTCTCTTGTTTTTTCCTTTTCCTCTTTTCTTTTAGTTGCAGCTATCTGTAGTTAGTGTGAGTATTTGCGCAGCAATTTTATTATATAGCGTTTTTTGTTAAAACTATTGATGTTTAATTTTTTTATTCAATTTTCTGCAATGTTTTGAAGTTAGTTTCGGCTTTCCTAAGTCACTATCAAAGAATATTGACGAGGTGATAAGGTTTTGTACAAGCATTTTGTTTTATTGGTGTTTTTAGTATCCTGTCTTCATTTATCTGTGAGTTTTATGCCGGCGTTTTTTTCAAATATTGCGTCGCTATACATGGACAACGTAACGAGAATATTCTACCCCCGTATATTGAAAGAAAGTTTCCGTTAGAAATTCCATGGTGGTTAATTGAAGAAAGCCGGAGAGCACAACGGCTAAAGACTTTTGATAATAACTAGGATGATGGCATTAGTTCCACTGTAATGGTAACGGCAATGGTAATATTAACAGTTTCCTTATAGGCTGTTGTTCATTGACCGAACAGTAGCTTGTAACATTGTCTGGGTTGAATTTATAAATTTGTTCGCAACACAGCTCAAAAGCCCAGTAGATGTTATAGCTCTTTCCGGTATTGATGAGGTTTTACTATCTAACCTTTTATTGGAAGAAGTATGAAATGTGAACACAGGTGAACTGAAAAGTGCATAGGTTGACTATGAAGCAATGATACTAGAGCTGTGAAATATTGCATGCATTAATTTCAATTCTTCTTATTAATAAATGCATTGTTTCTTTTCAGGTACGACGGTGGGCTGAAAAGTTCATAGGCTGATTTGAAGGATTGATGTTAGAGCTGTGAAATATTGCATGCATTAATTTCAATTCTTCTTATTAATAAATGCATTGTTTCTTTTTCAGGTACGACGGTGGGCTGAAAAGTTCATAGGCTGATTTGAAGGATTGATGTTAGAGCTGTGAAATATTGCATGCATTAATTTCAATTCTTCTTATTAATAAATGCATTGTTTCTTTTCAGGTACGACGGTGGGCTGAAAAGTTTATAGGCTGATTTGAAGGATTGATGTTAGAGCTGTGAAATATTGCATGCATTAATTTCAATTCTTCTTATTAATAAATGCATTGTTTCTTTTCAGGTACGACGGTGGGCTGAAAAGTTTATAGGCTGATTTGAAGGATTGATGTTAGCTGTGAAATATTGCATGCATTAATTTCAATTCTTCTTATTAATAAAAATTGTTTCTTTTCAGGTACGACGGTGGGCTGAAAAGTTCATAGGCTGATTTGAAGGATTGATGTTAGAGCTGTGAAATATTGCATGCATTAATTTCAATTCTTCTTATTAATAAATGCATTGTTTCTTTTCAGGTACGACGGTGGGCTGAAAAGTTTATAGGCTGATTTGAAGGATTGATGTTAGAGACGGTGGGCTGAAAAGAAATATTTGCATGCATTAATTTCAATTCTTCTTATTAATAAATGCATTGTTTCTTTTCAGGTACGACGGTGGGCTGAAAAGTTCATAGGCTGATTTGAAGGATTGATGTTAGAGCTGTGAAATATTGCATGCATTAATTTCAATTCTTCTTATTAATAAATGCATTGTTTCTTTTCAGGTACGACGGTGGGCTGAAAAGTTCATAGGCTGATTTGAAGGATTGATGTTAGAGCTGTGAAATATTGCATGCATTAATTTCAATTCTTCTTATTAATAAATGCATTGTTTCTTTTCAGGTACGACGGTGGGCTGAAAAGTTCATAGGCTGATTTGAAGGATTGATGTTAGAGCTGTGAAATATTGCATGCATTAATTTCAATTCTTCTTATTAATAAATGCATAATAAATGCATTGTTTTTTTCAGGTACGACGGTGGGCTGAAAAGTTCATAGGCTGATTTGAAGGATTGATGTTAGAGCTGTGAAATATTGCATGCATTAATTTCAATTCTTCTTATTAATAAATGCATTGTTTTTTTTCAGGTACGACGGTGGGCTGAAAAGTTCATAGGCTGATTTGAAGGATTGATGTTAGAGCTGTGAAATATTGCATGCATTAATTTCAATTCTTCTTATTAAAATGTCATCATTGTTTCTTTTCAGGTACGACGGTGGGCTGAAAAGTTCATAGGCTGATTTGAAGGATTGATGTTAGAGCTGTGAAATATTGCATTGTTCTTTTGCATTAATTTCAATGTTCTTCTTATTAATAAATGCATTGTTTCTTTTCAGGTACGACGGTGGGCTGAAAAGTTCATAGGCTGATTTGAAGGATTGATGTTAGAGCTGTGAAATATTGCATGCATTAATTTCAATTCTTCTTATTAATAAATGCATTGTTTCTTTTCAGGTACGACGGTGGGCTGAAAAGTTCATAGGCTGATTTGAAGGATTGATGTTAGAGCTGTGAAATATTGCATGCATTAATTTCAATTCTTCTTATTAATAAATGCATTGTTTCTTTTCAGGTACGACGGTGGGCTGAAAAGTTCATAGGCTGATTTGAAGGATTGATGTTAGAGCTGTGAAATATTGCATGCATTAATTTCAATTCTTCTTATTAATAAATCATTGTTTCTTTTCAGGTACGACGGTGGGCTGAAAAGTTCATAGGCTGATTTGAAGGATTGATGTTAGAGCTGTGAAATATTGCATGCATTAATTTCAATTCTTCTTATTAATAAATGCATTGTTTCTTTTCAGGTACGACGGTGGGCTGAAAAGTTCATAAGCTGATTTGAAGGATTGATGTTAGAGCTGTGAAATATTGCATGCATTAATTTCAATTCTTCTTATTAATAAATGCATTGTTTCTTTTCAGGTACGACGGTGGGCTGAAAAGTTCATAAGCTGATTTGAAGGATTGATGTTAGAGCTGTGAAATATTGCATGCATTAATTTCAATTCTTCTTATTAATAAATGCATTGTTTCTTTTCAGGTACGACGGTGGGCTGAAAAGTTCATAGGCTGATTTGAAGGATTGATGTTAGAGCTGTGAAATATTGCATGCATTAATTTCAATTCTTCTTATTAATAAATGCATTGTTTCTTTTCAGGTACGACGGTGGGCTGAAAAGTTCATAAGCTGATTTGAAGGATTGATGTTAGAGCTGTGAAATATTGCATGCATTAATTTCAATTCTTCTTATTAATAAATGCATTGTTTCTTTTTCAGGTACATGCATTAATTTCAATTCTTCTTATTAATAAATGCATTACGGTTTCTTTTGGGTGGGCTGAAAAGTTCATAAGCTGATTTGAAGGATTGAAATTGCATGCATTAATTTCAATTCTTCTTATTAATAAATGCATTGTTTCTTTTCAGATACGACGGTGGGCTGAAAAGTTGATGATTTGAAGGATTGATGTTAGCTGTGAAATATTGCATGCATTAATTTCAATTCTTCTTATTAATAAATGCATTGTTTCTTTTTCAGGTACGACGGTGGGCTGAAAAGTTCATAAGCTGATTTGAAGGATTGATGTTAGAGCTGTGAAATATTGCATGCATTAATTTCAATTCTTCTTATTAATAAATGCATTGTTTCTTTTCAGGTACGACGGTGGGCTGAAAAGTTCATAGGCTGATTTGAAGGATTGATGTTAGAGCTGTGAAATATTGCATGCATTAATTTTCAATTCTTCTTATTAAGTTCAAATGCATTGTTTCTTTTCAGGTACGACGGTGGGCTGAAAAGTTCATAAGCTGATTTGAAGGATTGATGTTAGAGCTGTGAAATATTGCATGCATTAATTTCAATTCTTCTTATTAATAAATGCATTGTTTCTTTTCAGGTACGACGGTGGGCTGAAAAAAAGGATTGATGTTAGAGCTGTGAAATATTGCATGCATTAATTTCAATTCTTCTTATTAATAAATGCATTGTTTCTTTTTGTACGACTTTTAGGATTTTGAAGGATTGACGGTGGGCATGCATTAATTTCAAATTAATAAATGCATTGTTTCTTTTCATACGACGGTGGGCTGAAAAGTTCATAAGGATTTTGTTGATGTTAGAGCTGTGAAATATTGCATGCATTAATTTCAATTCTTCTTATTAATAAATGCATTGTTTTTTTTCAGGTACGACGGTGGGCTGAAAAGTTCATAAGCTGATTTGAAGGATTGATGTTAGAGCTGTGAAATATTGCATGCATTAATTTCAATTCTTCTTATTAATAAATGCATTGTTTCTTTTCAGGTACGACGGTGGGCTGAAAAAGTTCATAAGCTGATTTGAAGGATTGATGTTAGAGCTGTGAAATATTGCATGCATTAATTTCAATTCTTCTTATTAATAAATGCATTGTTTCTTTTCAGGTACGACGGTGGGCTGAAAAGTTCATAAGCTGATTTGAAGGATTGATGTTAGAGCTGTGAAATATTGCATGCATTAATTTCAATTCTTCTTATTAATAAATGCATTGTTTCTTTTCAGGTACGACGGTGGGCTGAAAAGTTCATATTAATTTGATTTGAAGGATTGATGTTAGAGCTGCTGATTTGAAATATTGCATGCATTAATTTCAATTCTTCTTATTAATAAATGCATTGTTTCTTTTCAGGTACGACGGTGGGCTGAAAAGTTCATAGGCTGATTTGAAGGATTGATGTTAGAGCTGTGAAATATTGCATGCATTAATTTCAACTCTTCTTATTAATAAATGCATTGTTTCTTTTCAGGTACGACGGTGGGCTGAAAAGTTTAGGCTGATTTGAAGGATTGATGTTAGAGCTGTGAAATATTGCATGCATTAATTTCAACTCTTCTTATTAATAAATGCATTGTTTCTTTTCAGGTACGACGGTGGGCTGAAAAGTTCATAGGCTGATTTGAAGGATTGATGTTAGAGCTGTGAAATATTGCATGCATTAATTTCAACTCTTCTTATTAATAAATGCATTGTTTCTTTTCAGGTACGACGGTGGGCTGAAAAGTTCATAGGCTGATTTGAAGGATTGATGTTAGAGCTGTGAAATATTGATGCATTAATTTCAATTCTTCTTATTAATAAATGCATTGTTTTGATACGACGGTGGGCTGAAAAGTTCATAAGCTGATTTGAAGGATTGATGTTAGAGCTGTGAAATATTGCATGCATTAATTTCAATTCTTCTTATTAATAAATGCATTGTTTCTTTTCAGGTACGACGGTGGGCTGAAAAAGTTCATAAGCTGATTTGAAGGATTGATGTTAGAGCTGTGAAATATTGCATGCATTAATTTCAACTCTTCTTATTAATAAATGCATTGTTTCTTTTCAGGTACGACGGTGGGCTGAAAAGTTTATAGGCTGATTTGAAGGATTGATGTTAGAGCTGTGAAATATTGCATGCATTAATTTCAATTCTTCTTATTAATAAATGCATTGTTTCTTTTCAGGTACGACGGTGGGCTGAAAAGTTCATAGGCTGATTTGAAGGATTGATGTTAGAGCTGTGAAATATTGCATGCATTAATTTCAACTCTTCTTATTAATAAATGCATTGTTTCTTTTCAGGTACGACGGTGGGCTGAAAAGTTCATAAGCTGATTTGAAGGATTGATGTTAGAGCTGTGAAATATTGCATGCATTAATTTCAATTCTTCTTATTAATAAATGCATTGTTTCTTTTCAGGAACGACGGTGGGCTGAAAAGTTCATAAGCTGATTTGAAGGATTGATGTTAGAGCTGTGAAATATTGCATGCATTAATTTCAACTCTTCTTATTAATAAATGCATTGTTTCTTTTCAGGTACGACGGTGGGCTGAAAAGTTTATAGGCTGATTTGAAGGATTGATGTTAGAGCTGTGAAATATTGCATGCATTAATTTCAATTCTTCTTATTAATAAATGCATTGTTTCTTTTCAGGTACGACGGTGGGCTGAAAAGTTCATAAGCTGATTTGAAGGATTGATGTTAGAGCTGTGAAATATTGCATGCATTAATTTCAACTCTTCTTATTAATAAATGCATTGTTTCTTTTCAGGTACGACGGTGGGCTGAAAATTTCATAGGCTGATTTGAAGGATTGATGTTAGAGCTGTGAAATATTGCATGCATTAATTTCAATTCTTCTTATTAATAAATGCATTGTTTCTTTTCAGGTACGACGGTGGGCTGAAAAGTTCATAGGCTGATTTGAAGGATTGATGTTAGAGCTGTGAAATATTGCATGCATTAATTTCAACTCTTCTTATTAATAAATGCATTGTTTCTTTTCAGGTACGATTGTGGGCTGAAAAGTTCATAGCTGATTTGAAGGATTGATGTTAGAGCTGTGAAATATTGCATGCATTAATTTCAACTCTTCTTATTAATAAATGCATTGTTTCTTTTCAGGTACGACGGTGGGCTGAAAAGTTCATGGAAACTGATTTGAAGGATTGATGTTAGAGCTGTGAAATATTGCATGCATTAATTTCAACTCTTCTTATTAATAAATGCATTGTTTCTTTTCAGGTACGACGGTTGAAAAGTTCATAGCTGATTTGAAGGATTGATGTTAGATGTGAAATATTGCATGCATTAATTTCAATTCTTCTTATTAATAAATGCATTGTTTCTTTTATACGACGGTATGAAAAGTTCATATGATTTAGGATTGATGTTAGAGCTGTGAAATATATGCATACTCTTCTTATTAATATATTATTTCATTCCAGCTAAACTGATGTCTGACTGTTCAAAGACTTCAAAATTTAAATAGTAGCGACTTCTCTTGAAAGTGGACATAATTTAGCATTGTGGTATTATAGTACCTGCAGAAATCATATATATATATATATTATATATATATATATATATCCGAGTGATTCCAATCTTTGTAGTATATAAATATATATATATATATATATATATATATATATATATATATATATATCAACTACGTTAAGGTAGTGGGAAAGATATTGCAGTCGAAGTGCCAGGTCGGAACCAGTACTATTGCATATTTTTCTTTGTATTTTAACAAGAATTTCTACATAAATATCATAAGCTGCAAATGACAGCAATAGCTAATCTATGGGCAAATGGTAGACTTATAAATGTGTAAGATAATTTCTGATGAGAAAAGATTTTTAAACACAACACAATGAACCAACTTTTCTAGCAGCAGGCCTAGTAATTGATTCAATATAATCTTTCCACTTCATGGAAGTGGAAAATTTAAGCCCGTTAAAATCTCTGAAACGATTAAAAGGGAGCAAACCATTTCTTGCCCGCAAATGCATTTTATTGTCTTCAACCGCTGTTATTCAACCTAAAAGGAGAGCTACACATTGCTATATAACATTTTCCAATTAATTTAATCTCAGATCTTTGAACAATTTGAAGTACTGCAACAAATACAACTTCAATAGAATTATGGGGGAACGAGATCTTCTCTATTCCCTATGTTACAGGTATAGCAATTTGTAATTAATTCTTAATGTATGTGGACGAGATTATTTAAGGCTTAGCGTCAAATGATGCATTTTTAAAAGATGGTTGGTTTTTGCGTTTTTTTTTTCATTCTGTCAGATCAATGGAACCTAGCCCAAATACCTTGTAAGCGGAGACTCAGCGACCCAAAATGGCCAGAGTCACGTGCATGATTTGCAATGGACTGTGGAGACGACGAATTGTCAAGCTTCGGACTGAAGGTGAACCGGGAAGCACTTCATGGCGAAGGAAGTGGTGATGTGACTTGTAGCCATTTTATTGGATGATTTTGGGCGCTCATTAGCCGAGCAATGGCTGGGTCAGGTGTATAAAAACACGATATGCTCATTCAAAAGGGAGTCTTTCTTTTTGAGGAGGAGTTGCGTACATGAGATTGAGGAAAGGGGATAATCGCGGAATTGATTTGATTATTGGACCTATTGGACTTGTATATATATATATATATATATATATATATATATATATATATATATATATATATATTATTTATTTGTGTATGCTTCTGTGTTAAAAACAGGAGTTGCGTACTTGAGATTGAGGAACGGAGATAATTGTGGAACTGATTTGTTGACTATTGAACCTATTGGACTTGGATATAGTTTTTTTTTTCTTTTTGTGTGTTTGCATTCGACCAATTCTTACACACGTTCACAAATGTTAAACGCTTCAAAGCCATCAAATCAAATTAACCCTTGGCCTTGTTTCTTCCTTTCCTTTACAACCAAACACTTGTTATAACATTTGAGATAATCTACTATCTTTCTCTATTTCTATTTTTGAAGGTTAATTATACATATAATAGCTGATTGATTTTAATGTGTTTATAAAGGAAAATCATTTACAATATATTTTATATTATAATAAAATATAACTATAAAATGTTTATAGTAAATTAAGTGTTGCAATGCATTTTTAAAAATAATATTTTTCAATCGTTTCCCGAGTTTAGTCATTATTTTGAATACGAATTTTATTGTTGTAGATTCTCTGCACTTAAAAGATTTGCTCAAAAGTTTTCCTACCCACCATTTCAACTTTCCACAGACTTTATTTGATCTTTAACGTTACTCATTACTGTGTAAGAAACTGTTCAGAAAATACGGAAACTATTGAAGGAACCATTTTTGATGCAGCACCGTTTATTATATAACGCGGTGTAGTAGGAAAATGAGATCAAATGAGTTAAAGTCACCGGTGTCAGCGGAGCAGCAGCATCAGGCTGAGGAGGAGATTGCAGAGGATTGTGGCTTGCTTACATACATCAAATGGACTTCGTCATTTAACATGGACCAGTAGACAAACGACCAATTTTAATATTTAAACAACCTAAACCTTGTCATTTTGTATGATTCTGTGTTAAAAGGAGGAGTTGCGTACTTGAGATTGAGGAACGGAGATAAGTGTGGAATTGATTTGACTATTGGACCTATTGAACTTGTGTATAGTTTTTTGTGCGTTTGCTTCCGACCAATTCTTACACACATCCACAAATGTTAAACGCTTCAAAGCCATCAAATCTTGAAGATTAACCCTTGTTTCTTCCTTTCCTTTACAACCAAACAGTTCAGAACCTGATATGAGAGCATCTGATGACCCTCCAGGCAGTAGTTCGTCTGAGAATGAGACTCGCGTTGTTCCTCTTTGAAGGAGTAACCGACAGAAGAGACCTGCCCGGGATGCATCAGCTGTGATCAGGAGATCAGGGTGGAGTGTAGCGGAGACTTACCTCGGCGACCCAAAAGGGTCCGAGTTGCATGTATGTTTTGCAATGGAGTGTGGAGATGGCGAATTGTTGAGCTTTGGACTGAAGGTGAATCGGGAAGTACTTTGTGGTCATGTTGCTTGCAGCCATTTTTATTGGCTGATTCTGGGCAATGGTTGGGTCAGGTGCATGAGAGCACGGTAGGCTCATTCAAAACGAGTTTTCTTTTTGAGGAGGAGTTGCGTACTTGAGATTGAGGAACGTAGTTAATTCTCACACACGTCCACAAATGTTAAACACTTCAAAGCCATCAAATAAATACCTGATAATATTTTGAGTTTCATTCTTTCTGATTCGACCAACTTGAAGAAAAATGAAACGACACATGCCTACTAAAATATTCATAATATTGTTTCAAGGCTGTCAGTTTTGCACATGACGTTACAGAAAGTGTGTGAATTCACAAAGGCCGAAGTGAGTAGCATGTTAGGAAGGGTTTATAATGTGAAGTGTTATATTGATGTACATGAAATAGTTAATGGATTTGCGATTGTAGAGCTACTGTCTTCAATAAGAGAGATTCGTTAATAATAATTAAATATGTTGCGATAATATATACTATGTTTCCTAAAAGTCGGGAAAAGGTTTGAAATGTAACCAATGTTTTTAGCTTAATTATCTTCATTTAATTATGTAAATACAATTACCAAATTTAAATCATCTTCCTAGAATTACATGACCGATATAAAAATGTTGGAGTTAGGGAGTTAAGAAGGAGGCAGTGCATGTTCAGTGTATCTCGGCATATTTAGTGATAACTTTAACATTGTCATGGATATATATATATATATATATATATATATATATATATATATATAAGTGTTGTGTGTGTGTTTGTGCAATTCTGTATAATTATTTGCAGGGCTATATATATATATATGTGTGTGTGTGTGTGTGTGTGTGTGTGTGTGTGTGTGTGTGTGTGTGTGTGTGTGTGTACGATGATATAAATATGTGCGCATAATACAAAATGAATGAATGTGGTTAAACAAAGAAAGAAAAACAGAGAGAGACAAGGAAATAGAGAGAAAGGAACAGACTGAGATACGGAGAGAGAGAAAAATGACAGAATAATATATATATATAGATATATATAGAGAGAGAGAGAAATGAACAGAGTGAGAGAGAGAAAGAAATGAACAGAGTGAGATAGATAGATAGATAGATAGATAGAGAGAGAGAGTGAGAGAGAGAAATGAACAGAGAGAGATAGATAGATAGAGAGAGAGAGAAATGAACAGAGTGAGTTAAATAGAGAGAGAGAGAGAGAAATGAACAAAGTAAGAGAGAGAGAAATGAACAGAATGACATAGATAGAGAGAGAGAGAGAGAGAGAGAGAAAAGTGAACAGAGTGAGATAGATACAAATATTTGCGTGTGGAATCTTCCACAACAGGCCAGTTAACCCCTGCTAGGAAATGCACTATTCCTGTTGTAATTTTCACCATCACCATCTTACAAAGTATATAACAAGCATTCATTGGTTAATCTACTCAAAAATAGCTCGCTGATTGGTCAGTTCCGACCAATCAAATATCCTGCACGCGCGGAATAAAATTTCCCGCGTTTTCGTTCTGAGCCTTCCACGTGATACACGATCATATATAAACAAAAACACGAGTGATTCTCTCTCTCTCTCTTCTCTCTCTCTCTCTCTCTCTCTCTCTCTCTCTCTCTCTCTCGCTCTCTCTCTCTCGCGCGCGCGTCTCATTCCTTGCTGCCAAGATGTAATCATCAAGAACTCCCGTCTTAATTAATGTAGTCAGGCGTTAAAGACCATTACGAACATTCACGCAAGTACGAACTCTGAAATCTCTTCTGAACTTTTACCAACTTGTACAATACACAATTCCAAGCATGCTAAAGAAACTTTATTCTTCTAAACTACAGTTTAATAATTACTTTCACTTTATAAGTTCAAATACAAATATTTCCAAATCTAAGAGACATAACTCTATCACACCTTCAGCTCTTATGCTTTTACACCAAACACTAATAAATTCAATTGTTATGTTTTGAAATCAAACCGTTGTTTTGTATGTTATACTATGTGCTATTTACGTCAAATACGAGGGTCATTCAATAAATAAGGTGAATTTTTCGGTATAAGGACTTCTAATACAGATAGAAACTTCTTTTTATATTTTTAACGTAGTCTCCCAGCACTGTCACACACTTTTCCCATCTGTGCATAAGCTTCCGTATTCCCTCAGCGTAAAAATCTTTGGACTGATGTCTCAGCCAGTCTCTCACAACACTTTTGACTTCATCGTCACTTTTAAACTTCGTGCCTCTTATGAACGCTTTCAAGGGACCAAACAGGTGAAAGTCTGAAGGGGCAAGGTCTGGGCTGTAAGGGGGATGAGGGAGCAGTTCCCAGCCCTGCTCGTTGATGGTCTGCACCGTTTGGGCTGCTGTGTGAGGCCTTGCGTTGTCATGATGCAAAATGATACCTTCTGACTGATGACCCCTGCGTTTGTTCTTTATGTCTTTCTTGACCTGCCTCAGCAGTTCACAGTAGTTCTTCTGTCAGACTGAATGAGGTCATTGACTGATTCGATCACCTCAGGAGACCTCACTTCTTTAGGCCTCCCAGGCCTGTCTTCATCTTCAACACTGCTCCGTCCTTCTTTAAACAACTTGTAGACATTTTTTGGCTGAAACATGTGGCACCATACACAGTTGACATTCTCCTATGAATTTCAACTGGTTTGCACCCTTCAGCAACCAAAAACTTGATAACTGACCGCTGTTCAATCCTGGAGCATGCTTCTTGGTCGGCCATCTTTGTTAATCGCCAAAACTCTCAAAGTTTTTTTAATCTACAAAAGAAATTAAATCCATGTGAAAAAGAAGTAAAAAAAAAAGTAAGCTTCTATCTGTATTAGAAGTCCTTATACCGAAAGATTCACCTTATTTATTGAATGACCCTCGTATAAATTGCATTGTGTCCACGCATTGTCCTTAATCCCACCTTTCCTAGTTAAATATTGGTAACACTGTCGCCACATACGTATAATGCTATGTGAATGGATGTGTTTAAAAAGATAAATACGTAGAAATTAACAGGGAGAGATACAGAGATATAAATGAACAGAATGAAATAGATATAAAATGAACAGACTGAGATAGATAGATAGATAGATAGATAGATAGATAGATAGATAGAAACAAACTGGGAAACAAGATAGATAGATAGATAGATAGATAGATAGATAGATAGATAGATAGATAGATAGATAGATTGAAACAGATTGGGATAGATAGATAGATAGATAGATAGATAGATAGATAGATTGAAACAGATTGAGATAGATAGATAGATAGATAGATAGATAGATAGATAGATAGATAGATAGATAGATAGATAGATTGAAACAGATAGGGATAGATAGATAGATAGATAGATAGATAGATAGATAGATAGATAGATGGGATAGAGATAGATAGAATAGATAGATAGATAGAGATAGATAGATAGATAGATAGATAGATAGATAGATAGATAGATAGATAGATAGATAGATTGAAACAGATTGAGATAGATAGATAGATAGATAGATAGATAGATAGATAGATAGTAGTACACTGTATTATCTCCCCATGAACTAATTTTGGTAGCGCTATTGGTGAATAACAATGTTATTTGAAATAAGTGACTGTCTTGTAATTGAATCGATCAACCAAAAAAAATTCTAAGAAAAATAGATGAAAGAAAACTTATCAAGATATTTGTAATTACATTTCTAAATATTCACAAAGTACTGGCAAGAAATGTTTATCAGACAATCACTCTGGGTCAGAGTTGGTTTAGACACAATCAGCTCCTTTCCGCTTAAGCAAAGCAGACACTTCACCAAAATTACACGTTGTGATTTATTTGTGTCGTTTGGCATATAATTGCTACAATCAAATAGATACGCTGTCTTTGCTTACAGATTTTGAAAGAATTTTTTATTGTTTTACTTTCTTTTTGCTCTATTTTCTTTACCCAAAGAAGTTTAAACTTTCTTTTGTAAAATAGTTTTTTCATTCCAAAACTGCGGCATCCGATCTGAAAAAGGAGACACCTTGAATCAGTAGCAATTTCTTTTAAATTTAAGTTTGTAATGGTCGTCTTTTTTCAAACTTGTTTGCGTCTAACAAAAATTTCGACTTCTGTCATTTAAACTATTTTTAATTAAGAAACCCAAACGCTTAACCCTAGAACACTAACCATGAGTACATAGTACCCAGCGCAAATTTTCCTCTTTTTACTTTCCATTTTCAGTACCTCATTTTCTTATCTGAATAATGTTTTTCAGTTCCTATTAATGTTAACTCAACGTACTAAGTTTGAAGTGCCTGCATGTAAAATATTTCAAATAAAGATTTATATATTTTTTTTTTTTTTTTGATATTTTCAAAATCGGCGATGACATACCCATGGTTAGTAGTGGTATAACTTTAATTGATGGTCAGTGTTCTTGGGTTAAATAAAATTGGAAATAAAATCAGATCAAAATTAACTTGCTTTTCTTCGTACGTAATTCGATTAAGGCCGAAAATGTTTATGAGTTGGCTATTTCTTTAGGAAATGCTATTTCACAACTACATCCTGTTGTTAACTGCGGCAAAGAATAGCTTGTTAATTTTAACGCCTCCAAAACGTAACCACCCTCTTTTAATCGTTTCAGAGAACCCTTCCTGCCTTCCATCAGCATATGGCTGATGCTAGCCACCAGGAGAGTGACTCATTGCACCTTCTCAGACCAACATTTTCCGTTGACATGAAGTGAAAAGATTATATTGAATCGATTGCTAGGTCCGCTGCTAGGAAAATTGATTCACTGTGTCGTCCTAGACAATTTTTCTCACAAGAATCTATCTTCCATAAATCTACCATTCGTCCTTGCTTAGAATATTGTCGCCACATATGGACTGGTTCTCCTGCTATATATTTAGAGATCTTTGATAAAACCTAAAGAAGAATCTGCAATGTTATTGGTCCTGACTTGGCCTCTCGGCTTCAATCCCTTTCCCAATGTAGTAATGTAGCTTCCCGGTATCTTGTCTATAAATACTTTCGCAATAATTGTTCTGGTGAACTTTCCTCTATGGTACCTAGAATGTTTTTTTTTTAATTTAAGCGCAGTACAAGATTGGCAGCAAGGTCTCATCATTTTACAGTTGAAATGGCGAGATATAATCGTACGTTCTTTCTTCTTTCTCACTTCTCGCTTTTGGAATTCTCTTTCTAGCTTCCCAGTCAACTTTGATCTACAGAAATTTAAATACAATGTTAATCTTTATCTTCTGTCTTCATAATTCTTGTTCTTTTATTTTTCTCTCACCTTAATAGTGTTATTTTTCTATCATATTCTCTAATACACAGTGCCGCTATTTGGTGAAAAAAATCACAAAAACTTTTTAAAAAACTCCTTTCCAAACTCAAGATAAAAGAATTCGACGTTTACTGACGTAGACAGAAAGCCATACACGACTTGTATGATCATTATACCTTTTCTCCCCATTTAAGAGAATTCATTGAATATCAAAGACATTTCATTGACATATCGCAATTTCTTCCAAGCTTCTTGTTTCGCTTTCCATTTCATACATACGGATCGATGCCTCTTTTAACCTATTGTGTTCATGAACCATTATTATCAGTTTTCGAAGAACATTACAGCTTTTCCACTCGTCATACAGTCGGACTTATTTTTCTTTCATTCTAAGACATCTTAACATTCGAGTTTTTGCCATGGTTGATAATACTAGCAAAGAATTTGGCGAATAACGCCGTATTGATCCTTATAGCCTCTCATAGACGTGACAGTCTCCATTTTGATTATGACAAAGAAAAGAGCACGTGACTTAACGAAGTTACGGATCTCCTTCAAAAGAATTTACTCTTGTGAAAATATTTCAATAATATCTTAGTCATTTCTTCGGAATTAAAATATTACCATATTACGGTATATCGAATATAGTACTTTTTTAAAAAATACTCCGAAAATATTATTCGGGTTATGACTCATTTAAAAGGCGCCAACTACGGTTGTTAACTTCAATATCTGTTCACTTTCTCATTGGCGTATTTATATTATAACCAAAAAGGATAACCGGCGTTACCCGGAACAAGTTCCGTTCGTACATTCTTCTACGTTATAATGTTGTAGTAGGTACGTCGAGGTGACCAAATGTAGTAGTGCTATAAGTATTGTTGGCTAGGGTCACCGTGAATATAATAAAGAAGGAAGGCTGTGTTCTTGTAAAACAACACCTCACATGGATCATGCACAACATACACGAGAGAAAAATAATCAAGCTCAGTGAACATTAATAAAATATTGTATTAACAATGATATACAAATATCAACAATAGTATAAAGAAAGTTGCTTCCCTTTTTCCGTAATAAAAAGTGTAAGTTTAGCTAATTAATGTTGAGTACAATATTGAAGATTATTTAACTACAAAGTTCAATTGAGATCTTAGCTAAATAAAGAATAGTTCCACAGTGTTTTATCAGTGTAGAAAGATGTAATGTTCATGAGTGATATCAATAAGAATTAGTATGATTACTCGAATGAGTAATAATTAAGAATTTAAATATCAATATAGCGCCGTGCCTTATTTTCCAAGAATTGAACTGCTACTGGCTGTTGGCTAACAGCGAGAGGGTTTTTATAGATACGCATAGGCTCCAGTAAGCTTGGCGCCAAAAATATAGAAAGATACTAAAATACACGATAGGTCCGTGATTTTAGAGAAAAATTCAAATTACGTGCGATGGCAAAATTGTCATATAATAAGTATCATATATTTATGAACCAATGACATTAAAGAAAGCTGAGGTGTGGCACATGTAAGTGATCACCAGAAAGTCATTTGTTTACGACATTTACCTTTGTAATAGCGAAATTTTAAACATTAATGTCGTTCGACAGGCTAAAAAGATTGGGGTTATTGTTCATTTCACATGCAGCATATTATAATATTAAAAAATTATGATGTTCATTTGATTTTCAAATTATACTATTAAAGAAGACCAACTTTATTAAATTCGTTGTATAGATTGATCTGATTCGTTTCCTGCGATTTGCTAAGGTTTATAACAATCAAACAAGTCTTGTAAAAGGACCACATGTAGAGCAGCCGCAGTAGCAGTGATGTGTCTAGATGAAAATACCCTGACGGGACTCAAACCTATCCATGATGGATTGAATTCAGACTTTTCCTTCTCCTAGACTCGTCGCCAACCAAGGCTATATAAAACCCAGAGAGAAAAAGATGCATTCATGCTAAATGATAAAACCCCATTTATTTTATGATATAATTTTCATTAATATTTTAGGTTAATTTGCGGTTTAAGCCCCGAACACTAATTGTAATTAAAATTTCCTGAAAATTTCCATTATTTAAAAAATAACAGTAAAAGTTTGCGGAAATCTACCGTTTTAGTGTTATCAGCATTAATTCTTCGGACTCATTCGCGTCGGGTTCATCCATCATTAGTGGCGTAGTTGATATACGATTGCCTCAAGTAGTCGCGGAAGCTTACTTAGTTAACGGCCTTTTTACTGATCTTCATCTTCTTACTCGTCTCAATTATTGTCCAAAACCAAAAGGGGTCTTTATCTTTTGAAAGTGAAGCTTTTATTGATTTTTTAAAAAATTGTTTAAGTTATTTAGAAAAGCAATGACAAGTGTTGTTTTTATAGTGAAGCTGTAATAATAATGAATTCTTGTTTGAATAATAAAATAAATTTTAATGGGTAGACTTTCCGTAATTTTCATTGCTATTTTGTAAATAATCATGCTTAAATAAAATTGCTTAAAATTGTTTATGGTATTATTAAGTGCTTTGACAGGGTTAGGTTCTTTTGTTTTTTTTGGGGGGGGGGTTGTAAATATTCATGCTTTTTAAAATCCCAAATTAAAAAAAAAAATTGAACTTTAAATTTCTTCTTGTTATTAATTCCTTTTCTAGCATTTCTTTTCCTTTTGTATTTTATAATCATGCTCATTTTAAATTTCACGCAACGTTTGCGCATTGAAAGCGCAATAATCAAGACAAGTGAAGCTTCCTCGCATGATTAGTTGAGGCAAACGTACGTAAACAACACTAGTAATGGCAACCGTGCTGCAGCCGCGACGCGAATGAGTCCGAACTTTTATTGTCGATAACTCCAAAGCGGTAGATTTCCGCAAACTTTTACTGTTATTTTCGAAATAAGCATGTAAATTGACACCGAAATGGAAATTTTCGGAAAATTTTAATTACAATTGGTGTATGGGGCTTAAACTGCAAATTAACCAATATTTGTACACACAGGACAAACAGCCAACTTTATATTATATATTTATTTACACATATGCTCAGCTTTGAGCTTTATCTTTCAGAGCAGTGATTCTCAATTGCCGTGCCGCGACACACTAATGTGATAACCTCTTAAACGCGTGAAAACGTGATAACTGTGTACCTGCACTACAATCTTCATTGCCATATGCACAACGTTTCGGCTGTTGTATGCTCCGACCTTCTTCAAATAATTTGGAATTTCGAACCGAACATTTTATTTCGTCCACCCGGGGTAGATTGTTCTAGTTCCACGTGCTATGTCTCTTCCGGATGTCTCAGTTACTTCCCTTTACCTCAACTCTCAAACCTAATGTCTCAGCAATCTTTTTTTACCAATGCTCATATTGCAATTTTTCCGTTATTATTATTACATATTTTTTTTTACCAATGCTCATATTGCAATTTTTCCGTTATTGTTATTACATATTTTTTTTACCAATGCTCATATTGCAATTTTTCCGTTATTATTATTGCATTATTTTTTACCAGAACTAGAGAAAAGCAATGAATAGCAACACAAAAATTAATTTTTTTAATTTAACGTTTTAAGTGTTTACCTTATTTGAATGAATGAATATTAACCTTTTTTTCATATAATTGTATTCAACATTCTTTGTTCAATTCAAAATTTATGGTTTTATTTCATAACATTTAAATGTACACCCTTTAAAAATGTGTGCCGTGATATTTTCATTTTCTCCTAGGTGTGCCGTTGCTTAAAAAGGTTGAGAAACACTAAGAGTCTTTGGAAATAAATAATTTTAAAAAAAGCAAATTCTATGTAATTCAACAATTTCTAATCAGTAGATATCGACTGTTAATTGATTTTTCAACGTGTACGAGATCTGAGCAAAAAGTACTATTGCTTTAAAAAGTACTATTGCTTTCAAAAGACAACTACAATACATATTAATTCGACATTTAATCTCCTTCAAAGTAGTCGCCTTCTGAAGACATACACTTTATTCAGAGTCGTTTCCATTGATGTAAGCCTTCCTGGAACTCCTTCTTGGGAGACAGCGAACAACTGCCTCCTCGCGTTCTCTTGGATTGCTTCGAAGTCTTGAAATCATGTTCCTTTAAAGTAGGATTTAATTTTTAGAACGCATGGAGTGAAATCTGAAGAATATGGTGATTGTCGGATCTGGTGAATGTTGTACTTAACCAAAACTGCTGCATATGCCATGGCCACTGAAGGATCCTCTATAGTGTGGTGAGACGACCACACTCTACACACTTTCCTTCCAAGCACTGCTATAAACAACGGAAACAAGCAAGAACGTTATAAATGTGTACCTGCACTATAATTTTCAAGCGGTTTCACTCTGCGTACTTTAGCTGTTAACATAACAACACTCCTGGTACTTTTTGATCGGACCTCGTGTGTATAAAAAATAATTTGTGTAACAAAATGCGGACGTAAAAAGCCAAGTCTGTAGCAGGTTTTACATTCGAAAGAAGTTGGAAGAAGTGTTTATAAATTTGTTAACTGTTATCTTTAATTCAAAGAACGTTTTTTTCACCATTGACTTGTTGATAATAATCTCCCCCCCCAAAAAAAAAACTACCGAGGGAAGTGTTGATAAAGACCTTTACCGATGACGTTTTGTTTTTGCTTTGATTTTGTATTTCTGTCCTCAGTCTGATTCTAATCGAGAAGAGCTTGTGTTGGGCTGTAACGACCTTTGTGTATCAGGTAGATGGTACCCCACCGTCATCTGAGGATTTCAAGGTGTTGAGAAAACGTTATGGAGAGTGTTAGAAATATGGAGACACATTTTCATCTGTGTTTATTCTGGAGATGAGGACACACCAGGATTTTTTTTTTTTTACACTTCTAGGCCAAATTTCTTGAGATATGTAAGGAATTGGTAGCGTAAAAGTTATCGGCGCGTAGAAGGCAATCTGTGTTCCAAATTCAAATTCCTGGCTGCGGTATTCACTATCGCACTAATGCACTCGGTGAAGGTATGATTGTATTTGCCTGGCTCCGCCCCAAATGTGAGTTTAACAGCTGTGTGTTCTTGAGTGGCAGCCACTACTGGAAAAGTCTTTTTTTACGGTCATATCACGCTGAAACACCGGTTCCCGTAGTGTCACTGAAGTTAAGCAACGACAAGCCTGGTCAGTACCTAAATGGGTGACCGCTCGGGAATACCAGCTGCTGCAAACTTGGATGTGGCAAGGGTGTCATGGATAAAGGCTCAGAACTGTTAATTGGTGGACTGAGATTTAATTTCAGTTGGGTTTGTTATATTCACATGTGCAAATACACTTAGAAATGGTATGAATGCACTTTTTCCCCCAGCTATGGGTTAGTAGGTAAGATTTATATCACTATAAAATTAGTATCTTCAAAAGAAATTTTTTACATTCTAAAAATGTTTTCTCGCTTTAAATAAACTGCAAAAGGTTGATGAGCCGTAAAAAGTGTATCAGTCAATCAAGGATAGATTCAAATTAAAATCTTGGTAAAGACAATGGAAATCCACCCCCTGCATCTTAGCCAAGAAGCCATGACAATCTAAAAATATTAAATAATTGAACCATTGTCAATTCCTGTCTGAAAGGATATAGTATTTTGAAATGTTTCCATTTAAGCCCCTGTACTTTTTAACTGCGTCACTCACATAACTGTAGCCAATATCCCGTACAGGGTTTCATTATATTTGTATGAATAGTTTAGATAACTTTAATTCAAAGAGCTAAATCTTCAGTTTCGATATTCTGCCTTTCCTGTTAGAAATACAAACAATTCAATTATAAAAAGCTTCGGTGCCAGTGCCAGTTTCTTTCGGAATGAGGAATTTAATATTTTGTACGCACTTTCATGTCAGAAGACATTTTATCAGACTGCCATTCAGCTGTTATCTGTAACAAGGGAAAAAAATAAAATAAAAGATAGGTTATTAGCAGGAACGGATCATTTCTGTTAAGTCACCTCGAGTAATGTAAAGCTACTTATGACAAATATTAATTCAGCACAAAAAAAATTATAAATTTCAAATAAAAGTTTTTTTGTTTTTTTTTTATTAAATTTTTGGCACTCTTTTGAAATTATAAATTTTAAATCAAAATTTCTTTAGCTTGCCTCACAAAATCTTCAACTCTCAGAATGAAAGATTAGAAAAAATCAGGCAGTTATTCACATTTCGTAAGTGCGGATCATATTCGAGGTACTTACAAGGAATCTTTTACATTTAAAAGAAAAAAAAATTTAAATCTGTTTTTGACTTGATTATCCGGGCGAGCGCGAACGTAGACCCCACACTTTTGGTGTGAATTTTAGTAAATACTAGACTACTGAAGGTTTAGTTTTTTTTTTGTTTTTTTTTGGGGGGGGTTAACAATTAAAAAAAAGAAAAATGTTTGATTTTGGCTTGTTTACCCCACCCTTATAGGGCAACTGAATCGCCCACATTTGGGGCGATCGTAAAGGTCACCCCAAACGGAATGAAATGGAAGGGCTTCGCTCTGGAAGAATTTGGTGTGAATTTTAGTAAATATAAATTCCTTTTATTTTGTAGTGAATTAATATTTTGATTTGATTTAACAGAAAAGATCCTACGATTTAATTATTAAAATATAACTTTACTTATCCTAAATTAAATTTAAAATTCTTTCTTTTGCATGAAAATAATTAGCAAACAATTTTCTTAAAGTGTAGACTTCAAGGCATTATTGATTTAATGCATATTTCTAAAATTCAGCTGCTTAGTTCAGCGTTTGTGGGGAAGAAACAAATGCTATTTCCTCTTTAAAAGAACCTCATTATTGGTCTGCGATAAACTATCCAGTCATCTCCGATGCTATTAGCTACCAGTCCTTAGTCATATTCGGAAACGACTGGCCAGAATTGACGAGATGGCCTCGAGCGTTTCAAATTTATACACATCCTTATGTAACGCCAATCAAATGTTCAGATGAAACGGTGGCGTTTCTCATGTAATTATCGGAAGTAATATATGGATGAAGAGTGTCAGTCGACATCAGAAGAGTACACCTCATATCGTTATGTACACGTGACCGAGATAACCAATCAGTTCATCGTTATCGCCATTAACTAAGAAGCCAGAGTTCAACAATAAAACCATAAAATGCTCAAATTGTGGATATAACTTAATCGTTAGCACCTAACATTTCAAATTATGAGGTGCAAAATCCTGCTAGAGTGTCGAGCCGTGGCTTCATCTAATGATGTATTGCATCGCTATAACATTACTGTCAGAAGTCTCTATTCCCAAATTTCTTAAAGGCTTGGGAGAATTTTAAAACTCACATGACAAAGCGAAAGGTGCAGGTTAGGTTAAGTTAGGTTTATGGCATATCAAAACCATTAAATAACCCATTGAAGAGGTTATTTAATGCCGACAAATTTTTTATTGCTGGTGATAATAATGTATTGCTGATAATTTTTTTTAAAAATATGCTACTGGTAATAATGTATTTCTGGCAATAATTTTTTTTTCAAAAATGTATTGCTGGAAATATTTTTCTTTTTCAAAAATGTATTGCTGGAAATATTTTCCTTTTTCAAAAATGTATTGCTGGAAATATTTTTCTTTTTCAAGCAATATATTGCTTGTAATTTCGTATCCCTATGAAATGTACCTCTTTATATGTAACTCTCTGCCTCGAAAAATACTTTGTTTAACTTTTGGAAGGCAACTTTCTCTGTTTAAATGCCCATTCGGATTTCTGTATCATATTTTTAGTCGTCTGTCATGACACTTCTCTGGTAGCTAAATGTATGTGCTTTGTACTTACCATTGGATCTTTACTAGTAACATTCGTTTTAACTGTTTCTTACTACTACGACTACATCAATCGGTACAGAAAAAAATAATCACACTCCCGCCTGCTGATGGATGTGTGTTTTCAGGATTTTGTTGTTGTTATTTTTTTATTTGTTCGTTTTTTTTTTATTCTCTTTTTTTTTTTTCGCTTTGAGCTAACCTATTGCCGTCGTGGTGGGTAAGGAAGAAGAGAAGTTGTGAAAACGTTTTGCGTCCTTTTTGCTGTCAAAATGCCAGCAACCTTTTTCTTGTCACGTCAAGCAAAAGATGAAAGACACAGGAAGAGGTATTAAATTGTCAAACGTTTGAATTGAGCGTTGTTGTCGAAAAACGAGTAACGAATCCTGAAGAAGGAACGAAACCCAGTAGATGGGGGAAAGAAAAGAAGAAAAAAAAAATGAAATGAAAAAAAAGGAAGGAAAAATATCAGAAAACATCATTAGTAAATGAAAATTTTAAACTAAGCTTCTGGCAATTATGAATCAAAATTATATTTGGAAAAAAAATGATTTGAATGAGGACATAGTTCAAAATTAAAAGAAGATGGAGTTCTTTATCATTAAAAAAAAGAAATAATTTAAATGGAAAAGGTGACAAAAAGTGACTATTTACTAAAATTGAATTAGTCTGACAAAAGGCCATGGCGGTGTAGCAGCCAATTATAATGAAAGTGTACGTCATTTCGAGAAGAACAACAATACACATGAATAATTCATCGACAAGCATGGCCTATTATATTTTACATCAAGACTTGCAAATATTTACTAAGCTTATCTGTGTCGGGTACAAGGCCACCACTGTATAGTTCACTTTGTTAAGAACGTACATATTACTCAAATTATCATGCTAACCATTGCTCAACGGCAAGGCGTGATGTATTTTCTAAACTTATCTGTGTCGGGTACAAGGCCACCACTGAGTAGTACATTTCGTTAAGATCGGAAATATAATATTACTCAAACTATTATGCTAAACATTGCTCAACGGCAAGGCGTGATATATTTTCTAAACTTATCTGTGTCGGGTACAAGGCCACCTCTGTGTAGTTCACTTCGTTAAGATCAAACGTAATTGTACTTGAACTATCATCTACTCGGTTTACAGCCTTATTACGTTAAAACACCGATTCCCAAACGATCACCGAAGTTAAGCAACGTTGAGCCTGGTCACTACCTAGATGGGTGACTGCTTGGGAATACTGTAAGCTTGTATGTGCAAATGATGAAATTGGTAATGGCTCAAAATTGGAGAGCGCAGTTCCAATTCCCGTCAAGTTCGTTATATTTACTTACGCGCAAATACTCTTTGAAAAGATATGAATTCACTTCTTAACCCCCCAGTTATGGATTAATCAGTAGGACTTGTATCACTAAATCATTATTATCCTCAAAACATTTTTAAAGTTTAAAAATATTTTCTGATTTAAAAAAAAAATTACTAAAAGTTGATAAACCGTAAAAAACAAATCATGTTAACCATTGTTCAACTGCAAGATGACATGCATTTTCTAACCTTATCCGGGTTGTATACAAAGGCACCACTGTGAAGGACACTTCGTTAAGATATTATTATGTTAACCATTGCTTCACGACGATATGATTTCTATTTTCTGAGTTTGGTATTCAAGGTTCTATACAAAATTTCGAGGAATTTAAACAACACCATCGAACCAAATATGGTACAGATTTTGCCGTTACCTTTTGTGAGCAGTGTGGGCGCCGAAGATGCATGTTTATTGTTAAAACAATTGGTCTCGGTATCCCAGACCTATATTCCTCCTTTTACGATCTCAGGTTTCTTCACTTTTTCCTAATTTTTGGTATATTCCCATGGACTTCTTCATTCGGATTCTTATGTTTCCAGCTAAAAGAAAATCTCAATATAAAGATTCACTGATCGGTTTTCTAACAGTTTTCTGTGAGTGAGGGCGCGCATTTTGTCTATGTGGGAGTTGCATATTTTTCCAAGTAAAAACCCGGCTTTAGAATGCTGATTTTCAAGGCTAGCTGCCCATTCATTTCCACTTAAAAGATTATCGCAAAATAATCTTCTTATGATATTAATTCCTTCTCTTGATCCTGTACCATTAAATCTGACTAAACCAATCTTAGTAAATACCAAGACTAACTAGTCCTACACTATATTACTAATATCTCTTGCCTGCATGTTGGATCAGTTATTTCCCGCCGACAACAGATTTGTACTGGCCCTACTTAAGCTTACTAAATATCAAAATAGGATTTATTAACAAATTATCAAACTTCAGAAGAAACGTACATCTTTGAATGATATTCAATTATACATCCTAGTAACGTTGTAGTTTGCTATATAATTCATCAGCACCTATATCATCTTGGTCATTAGAAAGTAAATTTATTTGGTTTCAATGTGTATTGACCTCTCTATCGCTGGTTTTGTTCTCCAGAAATGTCACTGAATGTTTTGCATACGAACAGCATTTACAAATGTATTTTCTGAATATGCCGTATTTTCAATTAAACAACACGCACCCGCGTATAAGGTACCCTTATCATTTTCGCAGGTGATAATGATGGAAAAATTCAATAATATTCGACCGCTGATATATCCAGAATTATATAGCGTCTTTTTTAATATTTAAATATTATTTTGGCTCGTTATAAAAAAGTTAAATCATAAAATTAATAATATTCATTTCAGATAGGGAATCAGAGGAGTGCGTCAAACAGAAGAGCTTAGATGCGAATCGAGTAGCGTAGTAGGAATTTGATTTCGTGCTGGCGAATGGAAATCTGAATGTTTGGAACTTTTTCTTTCTTCCGGGAAGGTAATTACAGTTTTCTCATCTCAGTAACGGTTACTTATTTTGATGTGTTATTACAAGTTGATGCTCTTTCTCTTATTCATTCCACACACACACACACACACACACACACACACACATATATATATATATATATATATATATAATTTTAAACGTTACTTTTAATGGATACTCATATTTGAGTAGACGTTCCGTTTATTTAATAAGTAGAATATTTATTTATTTTCGTATACCGGCCGGAATATTCGAGAAAACATATTAAAGAAAATATGCACTCTCCAAATAAGATTTAACAAATATTCAGGACAGTAGACGAAATTAAATAAACATACTGTTTAATAATTAAACAGAACGTCTATTCAAACATGAGTATTCACTAAAAGTGACGTTTTAACTCTTAAACAGAAAATCCACTACTTATTTAGTCCATATATATATATGTGTGTGTGTGTGTGTGTATGTGTGTATGTATGTATGTGTGTGTGTGTGCATATGTGTGTACGCAGCATATCTTTTTTAAAGCATGTTTGGTTGAATAGTCTGAAAATATTATGTCTATTTTTGTTTTAATCCTCTCAAATTCTCGGATCAACTACTTAATTTTGGAAGCCGCCGTAGTTTTTCTTTTTTTTCTTTTCTTTTATTTTCTCAAATACTTTCAATCACATCCAAGATTCATCTTCAGCGGTGAATTGCAAATAGAAAAATTAATGTAATTGATAGTTGTGATTTTTTCTTGTAAACGCGCATAAAACGCACTCTGTTATAATTACAAACACGTATGAACACGCTCCATTATAATCAATTTAAAAATTAACCATTAAAGCTATTATGTTTATCTAAGGGAGACAACTTTAGCTTATACAATTGTAATTTTAAGTATTTTAAAACTTTGTTGCTATAGACACTTTTTTTTTTAAATTGTTACTATACTCATCATAAACCTTTTTTAGTGTTGGTTGTATTTTTGTAATATAGAGGGTTTCAAGAATTTGAAGTTTTTGTTTTTATTTTCATTGTGGAGTATACTTGTATTTTCAATTAATATTTCTCTAAATCTGAATGTGGATAGGAATGTTCCCTTAAATGTTGTGCAATAGAACATGAATTAGTTTACGGAGAATATTTTCCGACATTTTTAAGATTACTGAGTACTTAACAATTATATAAAAAAAGGCCCTCACGTCATTTTCTTCAATTATTATCGCCTTGACCATCACTTAAAACATGGTGACTGTCTGTTAAAAGCTACTGCTTGTTTTAAATATACATTTAAACTTAAAGTAAATAATGTTTATTTCAAATTAGATTAATTATATTTTAAATTAGCTAATATTCCTCAAATAAAGTTTCATAAAAGTATATTATATTTTTGGTGGATTTTTAATACAGACAATTACATTGCGACGAAAGACTACTTTAAAAGAGCTAATCAGCTATTTTAGAAAAAATGATCTCAATTAATATAATGTTTGATATCACCCAGACTATTTTGTTTACTGGAGATACTAAAGTTAATCCATTAGCTTTCAATTGAAGTTAAAATGAAAGCTTTTTCAATTTTTTTAATTCATTTTAAATGTACCGCGAATTAGTGGAGCTACCTACATATTATGTATGTATACATCTACATATATATATATATGTGTGTGTGTATATGTATGCGTGTGTAGATTATATATATATATATATATATATATATATATATATATATATATATATATATAGCAAAAAAATCCAAAATTGCCTCATGTGGGTATAAACTTATGTCAACCAGCGCGAAGTGTGTTGGCTTCATTCAACCATGGAAAATTGGACTGTGTTCGTATCGGAATCAGAGATTTAGACTTTAACTTAGCAAATTACCGTACTTTACCGTAATGAACATCTATAATGTTCACTTTCTTTTGAGCATCAACAATCCCAATATGGCGAAGTCGAAAGAATTGTCTGTGAATTTAAATCAAAGAATTATCATCTCATAAAATTCTTGAGGATATTGCTTAGTTTTCGCTATTGTAAAAAAAACGATTTACACTCTTGTCAAAAAGATAGGTCATCTCCTGTGCTCGTCTGCATTTATTCATCTGAAACATGATGTGATGGATATACAAAAATGTCTTTATTTGTTCTTCTATTTAGTATTGTCAGGTCACTCTACTAGTCCTATCGTTAAAAGGTAATTCAGTACTACTTGAGATCATAGACCGTAATTCGACTTGAGGTGAGATGGGCTACACGAAGTTTACTTTCTCAAGTAATGAATGAATACTTGCCTGGCTTTCAACGCAGATATGCGGAGGAAACTTGTCAGGTGTTAAGCTACGCAGTAACCCTACGACCAATGATGAGACTGACGTTGATGTGGATGATGTATCGTATATCTTAAGAATTTATTATATTCAGTTCTAGTCTAATGCAACATTAATAATTAAAGTGGCTATTTTCTTAAAAAGTCCTGTATCCAATAATTTTGTGTGTCAGTGCAGATACAAAACGGGAATTTCCAAACAGTGATCACCCTGACGTGAGTGAATCATTAAGTCTATCACTCAACACGTAGTTAATGGTTAATTTTTATTTGAAAATGTTTACTGTAGGTTAACTTAAATGCTCGATGGATGTAATTTGATATTCGACATAGAATACAAGGAAAGAAAGTATGTCGAAAAATAAATATTTGTTGCGCAAAATGCTTTTAATCATATTGATCTAGATACTATTTTTCCCCAACATAAATTCATTATTTCTCAGAAAATCCTTCCAAATCACCAGTGACTGATACTAAAATCAATTTGAAATATTCGACCAGTGGGAAAATTCAGATGAAATAGGATAAATGATTAAAAGATGATTTCAAATGAAAACAATATTAAAGTATTATTTTAAAATCGTATACAAGTATTGATAACTCCTCAGTTCAATATTTTTTCTAAAACTTCTTTGCCAAGTTATTAATAACGATATTAGGTCAGTGCGCTTTATAAAAAAAGAAATAGGATGTTTTAAATCGGTGCGTATTATATAAAGGGAAACAAGGTGTGTTAGGTTAGTGCGTATTATATAAAGGAAAATATGGTGTTTTTGGTTAGTGCGTATTATATAAAGGGAAACAGGATGTTTTAGGTTGCTGTGTATTATATAACGGAAAATAGGCTGTTTTTAAATCGGTGCGTATTATATAAAGGGAAATAGGATCTCCTTTGTCAGTGCGTATTATATAAAGGGAAATAGGATGTTTTAGGTTAGTGCGTATTATATAAAAGGAAATAGGATGTTTTAGGTTAGTGCGTCTTTTATAAAGGGAAATATGATATTTTAGGGTAATGCGTATTATATAAAGGGAAATAGGGTGTTTATGTTACTGCGTATTATATAAAGGGAAATAGGGTGTTTTACGTTAGTACGCATTATATAAAGAGAAACAGAATATTTTAGGTCGGTGTATATTATATAAAGGGAAACAGGATATTTTAGGTTGGTGCGTATTATATAAGAGGATATAGGGTGTTTTGGCCATTGCGTATATATTAAGGGAAACAGGGTGTTTTTGGTCGATGCGGCTTCTATGAACGTAAATGGGTTGTTTTAGGCAGGTGTGTGTCATATAAACAGATATAGGATATTTAAGGCCAGTGCGTCCTATATAAAATAGTATGTTTCGTGTCAGTGCGTGTTATATAAAGGAAATTATGATGTTTTATACACACAGATATCTCCCCCTCTCTTTTATATATATATATATATATATATATATATAAATGAAAATAGGAAAACTGTAGTAGTTGCTGATGCGTTTCTAAAGGCAAAAAACGGAATGAATTTCTTTAAACTAAGTAACTAATAATAACAAAAGCAAAATGTCCTTAGCAACAGGAAGAATTTAGAAAATGCTATTTTCATACTGTGAACTGAAAATTACGTCATTTACTGTCACGTGTGGAGATATTGTTTTTATTGCTGTATTGACGGATTCAACCATTTTCTTTTGATTTCTTGATATTGTTGTGTACATTTTGCTTGGGGGAGTAGTAATTCTGTTAAGAAAGGTGAAATAGGGAAAAAGCCTGGGCGTAGATTAATATTTGGGTAATATTCAATGGCCGCACTCTCTAGGATATTCCTTCTGAGTAAATTATTTTCTTTTTTTATGAGTGTAGAATTTTAAAATCAAAATTGAGGTTGAATTTATTTCTATGTATGACGAGTGCATTAGCTAAGTTGTTTTTTTGTGCTCATAAATGCGTTTCTTTTTTGTTTTGTTTTTTTGTTTTTGTTTTTGTTTTTAAATTTCTACTTGTTTCTCCAATATATTGGGAGGAAGAGTTTTGGCAATTTATTTTATTTTTTATTTCTGCTTCAGAAATATTATTGATATCATTGCTATCCAGAACAACCTATCCCATCAAAATAATCTCAAAATAGTCACAAACACTTCCAAAACCATTATGGATATACTCAGATCCTCAAACACTAATAATAGCAATAATATTTCTGAAGCAGTCATTTATAAAATAAATTGCCAAAAGTGTTCATCAGAATATATTGGAGAAATAAGTAGAATTTAAAAAAAAAAAAAAAAACGCATTTTAAAATAGCGTTCTCTAAATTCTTTCAGTTGATAAGGACATTTTGTTTTTGTTATTATTAGTTACTTTGTTGAAATAAATTCATTTCGTTTTTTGCCTTGAGAAAGTCCACATTGGACGAAACGCGTCGGCAACTATTAAAGTTTTCCTATTGTCATTTATATTTAGAAATATTGTCTTTTCTGCAGGTTAACTATGAGAAATGTTCATATATATATATATATATATATATATATATATATATATATATATATATAATATGTGTGTGTGTGTATTTGTATCTTTACTAAATCCTTCATCCGTTGTTCTCGACGGGAGAATATAATAAATCCATCAGATTAAATTATAAATCATTCAAGTATGGTTGCTTAAACACCGACAGTATCAGTGGCAAAGCTTTTATCAAATGATTTACCCTGAAGCCATGGATATTTCCGAGGCTCGATGAAAATTTCATAAAGTTCATGATTTTTTTTACTTCTTCCTCTTTTCTTTTCCTTTCCGTTCAACCCATTTTAAAATTTCGCATTTTGCAAGGTTGTCACTGCGCAGAATGTTGCAATTTTGTGAAAGCGCATTTTTCCAGCTTCCGGTTTTTCCTTTCTTCTTTTTTTGTGGCAATCATTTTTCAACTCTGACAAAGAATTTTCGCCAATGGCTTTATTTTCTTCCATTGTACAACGCAGACACAATTTTTTCTATCAATATAGAATCAAGATAATATTTTAAAATAAATAAATAAATTTTTGAAACGAGATTTCTATATTTTAAAAATGTCAGTAAAAGTTACTCCTTAGCAGTGGTGGAAACGTTTCTAACAGCGTAAGTAGGTACACAATGTGGCCGAGTGAATAGAACGTTCGCTTTCTCACCATGAGATCCAGGTTCGAATCTCACCATGGTCGATTTTTCAGGAAGGTGACCTTGATGTTATAGGTCTGGAGGAGGCGATCCCAGCGTGTGGCATCTTTGGAAATGGCTTGAAAACAATATAAATTGATCCAATCCTTCTAACTAACTCTGGAGTTTGAACACAGATCATCATTTCTATTCTATCTTCTATTACTCTACTTATCACTATTTCTACACTATCCTCTTTCTCTATACTAGTCACTATACTATTTATCTATACAGATCCCTATTCGGCAGTTACTTTTTCGAGGGATATTATCAAGCAAGTACTATTAGTGCGAGTGTTATTCGAGGGCGTCTGACACCAGAATTGTTCACCAGCGTTACTATAGTTGTATCTGCGATTACAAAGTCTCTACTACAACGAGCATTACGAAAGTGACAACGAATATTCGTTGACATCACAAAAGTGTCGAGTGTTTGTTGACATCACAAATACACACATATATATATAAGAAATTATTTTGGGGATTTAGGCTAATCATATAGTAATTCGTCGAGCCTAGAATAATCTTCAACAGAATGCAGAAAGCACTAGACGGCCATTTCGTCCTATCTGGGACTCATTAGCAGTGCGCATCCACTAACGAGACTCGAACCCTGACCGTTTCAATGCAACCCAAACGTCATACCGACTGTACCACGGGCCTCGGTGACGAAGAAGATTATTCTTACTAACCGCCTAGGGTTCCCTCTGCCCAATTTCAATCACAAGCTTAGGTCAACCCGTGGTATGGTTTTCAGTCACGCTGGGACCGCCTCCTCCAGACATCAAGAAGTCAATTCGAACGTGGTGAGATCCGAACCGGGGTCTCATGGTTAAAAAGTGAACTTTCCCGAGGCACGTGCCCGCATGTTAAAACTAATGTTGTGTTTACCTGTCGAATTGGATATCCGACTGATCCATGGTAAATCTTTTAGGTGAAAAGAAATTCAAATCAGAAGGCCGTTCTTAAATTATAAATAATTATTTCAATTTTTCAAAGCCTTAATCAAACGTATTTTATGCGTTCAGTGACATTTGGTTTCTTTTCTTGTAAGATGTTTCTACAACTCTCTGTATCTACATAGTCACTTTTATTTATTTAGTATAAAAGGTGCCATTTATTACTCATTCACCTTACGGTTAAGTAATTCACGAGACAGCCACTTGAAATGTTAAGATGAACCATTTATTCTTACGGAACATTTCCCTAGAGTATATTATTTTAAAATGTGACATTCCACCTTGTTTCATTGTGGCTACGTCTTTTCTGTAATCAAAAGAAAATAAATATCCGTAAATATAATTTTATTATATTTTACAATGTCTTATATTTTACAATTTCTAATGGAGCTGATCATTATTTTTATGTTTAGATGCATTTAAACTGATCAAATTTTATTTCAGAGAACAATAAAATTAAATTTTGTTTGATTAAAACCCTGCTAACATGGAAGTACCCAAGAATCATTTAAGGCACATAATGCTTTATGAGTTCAATAAAGGAAACTCAACAGCCGAAGCGGCTAGAAACATTCCCTCAGTTTATGGAGAGGAATGTGTGAATGAAAGAACTTGCAGAAGATGGTTTGCAAAATTCAGAGGTGGAGATTTCACCCTTGAAGATTGAACCGGATGTCCAGTTGAGTTTGATGAAAAGCTTCTTGAAGCAGCCTTTGAAGAAAATCCTGCTTTATTATTTGAGGAATTGGTAGTGGTTCTCAGTTTAAACCATACAACTGTTCATAGTCATCTTCAACAACTTGGAAAAGTTCCTAAACTTGGAAAATGGGTGCCTCATGAATTGTCTGAAAACAACCTCAAATCTCGAGTTGACATCTGCTCTTCTCTCCATTCTCGTCAACTTGTTTCACCTTTTTTGGATAGACTTGTGACTGGCGACGAAAAATGGATCTTTTATCGAAATGTTAAGCATCGTAGACAGCGGCTTGGTAAAGGGGAAGGACACCAGCCACAGCCGAGAAGGGAACTTCATGGGCAAAAGGTTCTTCTTTCAATCTGGTGGGATCGCCAAGGAATAATCCACTTTGAATTCTTACCATCTAATGCAACAATTAATGCTCAAATATACTGTCAGCAATTAGAGCGTTTGAACCAAGCTTTGAGGAAAAAAAGACCTGCTCTAGTGAATCGAAAAGAGGTGATGTTTCATCAAGACAATGCACGACCCCACACAGCAAGAATCACGTCACAAAAGATCGAAGAACTTGGTTGGGAGAAAATTCCTCATCCACCTTATTCTCCCGATCTTGCTCCTTCAGACCACCATTTGCTTCATAGCTTACAGAATCATTTGGAGGAAACAGCTTTTGTAACACAGGAAGAGGTTAAAACTGACATTTGTGAGTTCTTCAAATCAAAAGCCAAAAGAATTTTACAGTAATGGAATTAGTAAGCTTGTTAATAGATGGAAGGAAGTCATAGATAATCAGGGAAAATACATTGTTGATTGAATCTGTAATTAAATGTAACATTTGATCACTTGTTTTTTTATTCAAAATTTGGACAATTATGGGATGACCTGATAGAATGTCGTCTTTGAATGATATTTAGAGAGACGACAATATTTACGACCACCCCAAGAACAAACGCTAGGTGCGCTGCTAAGATAGATAGATAGATAGATAGATAGATAGATAGATAGATAGATAGATAGGTTCGGTTTATTTTGTTTAGCGGCATATCAATCACTAATGTTGAAATCTAAATTATTTGGACACAATTTCATCGCTTCAAGTACAGATAAAAGGCAAAGTTGGTTATGTATTGTCGGTCTTTTTATATGAAAATGTATTGCTGGTATTTGTACTATTAAAATGTACTTTTATACATCCATAGTCTTTTTGTTTGCTGGGGGCTCATTATTTGCCCATAGCAGGGACCTTAACTGGTGCTACCACCCCGGGTCCTGCTGGACCTGAGAACAACAGCAATTAAGAGGAGATAGATAGATAGATAGATAGATAGATAGATAGATAGATAGATTTTATTAAGGTAACCCAGATTTACCTTTAATTAATCTCAAATGAAGTCTTTATAATCTACACCTCAAAATATTCTATAAAAAACGGTTGGCGCTCCCATAATAACGATTTTTTAATAGCGTAATATATCGGCCAAGATTGTTCTAAGCTGATTCAATCATTGATAATAAAAGAATAAAAATGTCGGTTATTGTTAATTAAATATAGCGAAATTAACTATTGATTAAATTATGCAGTGATTAATGAAAATCGAACGGAAATAGCAGACTGATTAGAAAAATCGAAGGCTTTAAACGTTACTTACTTTTGTCTATATTGTTTTAAAAGATGCACTTTTACCGATAATTGATGAAGCTGTGGACTCGATTCTGTCACAGCACTTCTGTTCATCTTGTGGTCCTCGACAAAATCCAGAGACGGATATGCAATGTGATAGATCCTGGCATCTCGTCTACAGTCACTTTCTCACAGACGTGCTTTGGCTTTCCTCTCTCGTTTCGACAAATATTTTCATGGCAACTGCTCGGACGAGCTACTTTCACTGTTACCCCAACTGCACGAATTTAAGCGTGCTACTAGGTTGGCATCTCGGTCCCACCCTTTCACTGTCGAAACGGTTAAATGTAACCGTCTCTTCTACTCCAATAGCTTCTTCTCTCACACTTCCCGACAGTGTAACTCCCTTCCTCTTACTTGCTTCCCTATAATCTTCAAATGTAATGTCAATCGACATCTTCTGGTGCCTTGATCTTGATCCCCGTCCTTGTCTTTATCCTTTCTTCAAACACACCTTTTTAGTCATACTCTCACCCTCTGTAAGGCCTTGCGTGCTAGTGGCACTCCCTCCTTGCTTGGGGTGATATGCTTTTAAAAAAATTGAATGCAGGTCTATTTTCAAAATAAAAGGAAACGTTATGAAGTTTGTTTTTTGTTTTTTTGGGGGGAGGGGGTTTGTGCTGGTAAGTTGACCTCTTCTGATGCGAAGGGCCTTCAAAGCATTTTAAAATGCTTGAACCGTTAGGCCATTTTAATCACGTCATGCTAAAATCGATTCCATCACCATATCATGTGTACAGACAATACATACATATATACATACATATATATATATATAAAGAATTTATAAAAATAATTAAATAGCAATGTTAACGTGACTAATGACGAAATCACTTCGCTAACAAGACTTAATGAAACATTAATTTACTATCAATTCCGTAAATAATAAGATCCTTATATTCGAGTAGATGTCAGATGGAAAACGCATGCCGAGTACTTTCCACAGTTTCAACTTGTCATCTTCAGGGCGCAATTTTTTCCATACATAAGCAAACATAAAGACGAAATATGTGTAGACCGAAAGATTTTTTTTTTTTAATTATGCTATTGACAGTTAAATATATGTTTTGAAGCGTGCGATCTACTCGAATATAAGGATCTTATTATTCAAGGAATTAATAGTAAGTTAATGTCTCGTTAATCTTGTTAGAGAAGTGATTTCGCCATTAAACACATTAATATTGCTATTTTATTCTTTGTATAAATTGTTTCTTTATAATATAAAATATAAGCTTTACAGCCTAATAAATAGATAGATAATATTAGTGGTAAATATACAGATACATAGGCAATCATATATCTAAAATTTATAAGTATATATATATACATACATACATACACATACATATATATTTGTATAAAAAATAATTCCAAGAGGAGGAATCCAGGTAGAACTCAAAGGGAGTAAAGGATATAATAAAAAGGCTTAAATACTAATATTCCATGGTCATAATTTATTCCATTGGAATCGTAAATACGATCCAATTCATCAAACCTACAAATTCAAAAAATATATAAAATTTACATATATATATATATATATATATATATATATATATATATATATATATATATAGGGCATTGAAGATTTGTTCTGAGTGTAGACTCGAGGCCGAATTGAGAAAAATTAAGGAATTGTTTCTTAAGAACAGTTACCCTGAATCAGTTATTAAAACTGTCATTGAACGCAAGATCAGGAAGTTCAATGAAATTAAGAAATATGAGCCTTCAAATGTCCTATAATGTCCCCTGGATTGGTCCTGATGTCAGACATACGCCGATAAGATCTCTTTATCCATTAAACGGTGTTATAATGCCGTTACAGTCAGGAACACATTTACTACCAGGAGGGCCTTCCCCCCTTGCCGTAAGGATGTTTTGCCTACCTACCATAATAATTTATATATATATATATATATATATATATATATATATATATATATATATATATATATATATCCTCCCACCAACAATCTATAGTTTGAATTTATTACCTCAATACTATATTTATTTTGAACTTTGAATCCACATCAATGTAGGGTTGCTGTTATGAGATGCAGAAATTAAAACAACAATTGAACAGTTCATAACATTTTGTACCTGTTGATTGGTAAAACCATGAAACACTTCCGGTAAACGTGAATATATGTGCAATTATTATATATATATATATATATATATATATATATATATATATATATATATATATATTGATGCATATTTCATTAAATAATATAGACAAGTTTTGTCTATTTTAAGTAAGTTCCTTTCATATTGTCTGATAAGATTAATAACATTATCATTTAAAGGCGAAAGGAAATCACCATATTGATACATGTTTAAATGCAATCTAAGCTTTCGGCTTACATAAGCCATTATCAAAAATGACAATTACTTTTCAATATATCAACCAATACACAGAACAATAATGATAGTTTTGTTGCATGAAAAATTTCAAAGCAACGACTAACTAGTGTATACGGAAGAGAAAATCGCGTCGCAGCTCGTGACGTCACACATGATCACCCAAAATTATTAAGTATGGGAAGCCGTTGGTATAAAACAAGGGCTTCTGTTACCAATTATAGGCATTTAAGAATATTTGTGGAGATTTCGTAGTTTATTTTGTTTAGGTTAGGTTTCAACTGTTTTATGTATATAGCTTCAAGAATTTTTAGTTTTGGTTTATTGTTTTCATGTTTAAGTATAGTTGTGATTGTCTATATCATTTAATGAAACATGCATCAATGAAAAATTGCTGCCTAAATATGAATAATATATATATATACATATATATATATATATATATATATATATATATATATATATATATATATATAGAGAGAGAGAGAGAGAGAAATACTAGTGACTGATACTTTGTAAATATGGAGGCTGACTATGTATTTTCGACACATGTCAATTTTTGGTGTTAAAAAATCCTACCAAATGTCGATTTTCGATGCAGCTAAAGACAGCCTTGTTACTTTTTCATTAAACAGATGAACATATTTACGAGGCTCTGAGCCTCAACTATAAGCAGTTGTGTCAATATAGTCCTCCTTGACATCAATATACTTGGTCCAATGAGGCTTAAGCATTGCAATCTCATCACGGAAAAATCTGGTATCCTGGTCCTCCAAAACCACATCACATATGATCTCATTATTGATTCCAAAATGGCGACTGTGCAAGTGGCATTTGAGTTTAGTAAACAGGAAGAAGTCATATGGCGCTAACTCTGGTGAGTAAGGGAGATGGGGTAGCAATTGAAAACCATAGTTGGCTGCTTCAGCTTCTGCAACCTGAGCAATGTGAATGAACACGATACCCTGGAAAAAGAGCACACCAATCCTCAACTTCCCTCTGTGTTTCGACTTGAATGCTTCCTGCAGTTGTTTTCATTCTAATGCACAGTACTATTCATTAATAGTTTCTCTCTTTTCCAGGTAGTCTTAGGGCACCTCGAGGTGGTATAATGGTTAGCAAGCTTGTCTCGCTAGAACTATTACGACTAAGTAGTGTTCGATCCTCACTGGGTACCCCATACTTTCGGCTTTGTGCCACATCTGAGCTACGCTTGGAAAATCATGTATTCTATGAATCTTTGATTCGGGTTAGTATTAGTAAACC
>CAHIKZ030004834.1:1507500-1520000 GCA_903632075.3 Acanthosepion pharaonis
TGACGATTGCGTCGAGTATGAAACAGCCTGTCGTCTCTGAGTGTTGACTTCAATGTTCATTTTTATATTTATATTTACTTAATTTATTTTACTTGTTTTTCATTTTCATTTTGTATTATATTTTTCGTTTTTTGGATGTTTTATTAAAATAAAAAAATTTATCCTTAAATTTATTTAAATTTTAGTCTTCTGATATTATTTATCCCATATATATATTCCTTAAAATATATTTATATATATATATATATATATATATATATATATATATATATATATATAAAGAGCTCGGATTGAGGAGGGTTTGAATTCAGTCAGATCCATTGCATTCACTTACGTTTCAAGTACCCATAGTGGTCTTCTTCTACTAAAGGGTAAATAGAAGGAAAGACTGGGTTCTATAACCTGGGTGGCTACTGGTCTAGGAAAAAGGGTCTAAATTCAAGACCTGCAAGGGACGTTTAGGGACCTTGTGACACGTAGTGCACCAGGCCTCTGTATGCAGTTCTAAAGCCTTCACCACTATAATCAGATCAGATGTCTGGCTGTTGGTTCCTAGGAGCCTCATACGTAAAACAAAAAACGACGAAAAGAGCATAATATATATATATATATATATATATATATATATATATATATATATATATATATCGGAAAGTAATGAGAAGGAAAGTAACATATAAATTCTAATGTTCACAGCATTAATTCAAAAGAGGGCCCAATACCGATAGTAGAGCAATAATTATTTATTATAATTTTTTCATACAGACAAAAACAGTTTACGCACTACAAAGATGCAACTTCGTTTTGGTGCATTTCAATTGCACTTTGACTGGTGAGGACCAAAATTAGTTATCAATAATTCTGCTTGTAAGCAGGCCGTATGTGAAATGTCACTTCCTTTTTTGAATTTGTTTGAGAAAAAGTATACTATATGTGTATATTTTTAAAATATACTATAAGTATAATAGTATATAAGTATATTATATTAATATATATAGGTCTATATTTTGACAGCAGTTACCGTTTGTGATGAAGTGTGGGTTTCCGTTGGTCTTGCCGGAAAACCATATACGTTGCACTGTTCACAATTCCACCATCTTCTTTGAACGTTTTCAGAATATGTTCCCGAGAAGTTAACCTTGATGGACGTCTGTGTTAATTTCTTGAGACTCGGAGGATTGGCCGTTAACAACTACCTTTAGGGACTTAACCTTTCATAAATGAGAAGACTCTTCCAGTGATTCCTTTTATTTTCTACATTTTTAAAATACATTCTCAATTTTTATTCGCTTAACTTTTTTCTTGAAATAATGTTTGGCTTACTTTTTCTGTTATTTAATTACAAACTTATATATATATATATATATATATATATATATATATACTAGCAGTATAACTCGTCTTCGACCGGGTCTTTCATTACTTGGAATTTTTGCCGCTCAATTGGAGCAGTTTAAGTTTAAAGTAAACCCACACGAAAATCAATATTAGTAACAACGAAACAAAAAAACAACGAAATAAGGGAAAGGAAAAATAAAAAAATAAAAGAAAGATACAAAAACGAAACGAATGACACCTACATAGGCAATAACCGAAAGTGCTCTATGCCTCAAACAAATAAACCAAGACAGAACAGTAACACCAACCAATGAAACACCACAAACAGACTAAGTTCAAATCGTGATCACAGGAATATATATATATATATATATATACTAGCAGTATAACCCGTCTTTGACCGGGTCTTTAATTACTGGGAATTTTTGCCGTTCAATTGAAGTAGTTTATGTTTAAAGTCAGCCCCCGCGAAAATCAATATTAGTAAGAATATTTGGGTGCAACTGAGGTACACCCCCCAAATGAGGGGGGGGGTAAGAATTTGAATGGGGAGCCTAAAATGAGAACTGTATAATAATAAATAATATTATTCTAATAATTTAAACTATTTATTTTTATTAAAGTTTTTATGAAAGATATATATCCAGGTACAGATAGTAAATAGTAAAATATTGCTGAGAGTTATAATTGACAGGAAGTAGTGGAGAGCTATTGTCACCAACAATTTGGACTCAAAATTGACACTGAAGAATTATCTATCAAACAAAAATTTCATCAAAATTGGATGAAAACTGTAGAAATGCATAAACATCCGATCACATACACACACATTTTGAGAATTATAGATATAGATATATTCCATTACAAACTTATACATATATATATATATATATATATGTGTGTGTGTGTGTGTGTGTGTGTGTGTGTGTGTGTGTGTGTGTGTGTGTGTGTGTCCTTACACTGGACTAATCAAAACCTTATAAATACATGAAACGGTCGTAGATGGAAAGATTAATGTCCAGAATTATATATGTATATCTTGCATAATAATTGAATATATTAATATTGGTAGGAATGATTAAAAAAAAGATGAAAAAACTGCAACAAAAGAAAAAAAAATTCGTTTCGACCCACGCATGCGCGGAAGCAATAATGGCGATTTATGGCTCGGGTTGTTAGCACAGCTGCCCCCATAAATGTCGGTAAGTTAATGTCTCTGCCATTAATTCATTGTATTTTCAGTGATCGCTGGTAACTTAGTGTCGTAGAGTTGCGAACGAAACTTCCGAAGAAACAATATCGGAAATGTACACTGTATATTTTAATACATGTACACACCAATACATGTACACACATTAATACGCACTTGCATTCAGAGGAACGTGGAAGCATTAATACACATTTGTATATACATACGCACACATAAGTATATATACATTTTGAGGCTTGAAATACATTCTGATAAGTTCATTATAAAATATAAGTTTACAAAAGAACCATATACTTGCACACAAAACACACACACACACATATATATATATATATATATATATATATATATATATATATATATATATATGTATATATTATAGATTAAATTTAATACTTATTAGAATAAATTCTATTTTAGTTTAAACCTAACTTTATTATTATAACCTTACTTCGTTGTCAAGTTTTTTTTAATTCTCGTATACTTGTATTTTGATTGTTCATTTCAGCTCATGTAACAGCGTTTCCCCTTACGAGGGGTTGTTAATTAATTTGAACCTTTTAAAACCTTTATTCTACATTCAACATCATCACTTGATAAGACACCAGAGGTTTTGAAACAAAATGACTATTTTCGTCGTGATTTTATAACATATTTATGTTATAATTTTTAAATAAATAATCTATCTATCTATCTATCTATCTATCTATATATATATATATATATATATATATATATATATATATATATATATGGGGTACTCGAGGCGGTGTAGTAGTTAGCAAGCTTGTCTGCTTTACAATCCTAAGTACGCTTAGCCATCGAAAGCATTGGCACCTTGAAGTATATTTTGAAATTCTTTTTCCAGATTTAAAATTTGGTTCCTTGTTATTTTTATTTCAAACATCATTTCTCGGGGTTTCAATTCTCAAAGACATATTTTCTTTTTGGAATCTGCCTTCTTTGTAACCGAAATAAATATTCGGTTTTACCCAAAATGTTGCCATTCGTTCACAAAATATCAGCGCCAATCATCGATGACATCTATATCTTGCTAGCCGTATGACATTTCAAATACATACGTAGAAAATATTTGCACAAACACATACACACACACACATACACATACACACATACACATGTGAGCGTGTATATGTAAATGCACCTATATAATATCAATTTGTATATTTACATATCTTTATCTACACACATATATATATATATATATATATATATATATATATATATATATATAAAATATGTACGTCAATATATATATATATATATATATATATATATATATAGCTTAAATATTTTTATAGGACTGCCTCTGAGGAAATCTTTGTTTTTGTTTCTTTCAAATAACCTTTTTCTTTTGTTATATTTGAAAATTATTTGCTTAGTTCTAGCGGAAATTGGGGAAAAAACTTACAAATTTTAGAAAGGGAAATAAAAAAATACAATGTTTAACTGTTTTTTATTCGATAAAAAAGAATTAAATATTTTTCATAGAGAAACAAAGATGGCTTACAAAGTTATTTCTTAATCTTCTATGTTATCTTCTGAAGGATATTGGCGATCATGGGCCTCTACAACTTCCTCTGCTCTTTAATTCTTACTCTTCTGTCCATTTTGCCTTCAGTGTGTTCTGTGAGCGGGAAATTCTCCAAGCCCTCTTTCTTCATAACATGGCCTTGAAATTTCAGCAGGGCTCTTTCTTATTCTAAACTAGCTTAATATCTGCCATGTCGGCATTTAAGTTAGTTTATACAGAGGTAGGAAGGATTAGATGCAACAATAAACTATAGAAGAACTCAAAATTGATCGCTGCATTTAAATATTACATTAATATTTAAGCTTATCTTTTAAAAATCCAACGATTATTCTTCTGACACCATTTAATTTAAAGATAATTTGATGTGCGTAGGTCCTTACTTTCCGTACGAACAATTATTTTTATTTCATGATTGATTTTTTCTGGATTTCACAATTAATTTTGATTATCTCCTAATTTATTTCGGAGTTATAAAAATTGATATCGTACGAAAAAATCAAATAAAAATATCGCAGTAATGAAAATTTGAGAATCCAGAATTTCAGGAATGCGGGCCTGGATCCGATGTGGAATTATTTTAATTTGCTCATGGAGTCGGCTTGATTTCAAAATGTTGGTCTACGGCCTCTAGGAGTAAAGTCGCATTCATTATATAGATATAGGCGTCGTTTTTGTTTTCATTTTCCTTAAAACATCGTTGCTTTTGAATGTTATTCTAAAATTATTTATCGACCTGATTTTTGTTAAAATGCCAGCTCTAACATAAACTTTAAGTAACGTCGTGTCGAGTTAAAATTTACTCTCACAATTATTATTATTATTACATATATTTTGTCTTTCTTTTACATTGTAGTTACCCTTGGAAAAGGTATGAATCCATCTGCTTCCGTTTGAGTTTAAAAAAAAAAAAATAAACATTGAAAACTTGGTTCTTTTGTCTTGACTGACAGTCAGTCTGGAAGGAAATCAGAGAATTCCAAATCGTGGATAAAGTAACAAGGAACCTTTCGACATCTACGGTTAGAAATCTTAAACTCAGGGTTTGTGAATATTGAAATCTCCATAAATAATCGTCAGACTCTGTACTGTTTAGCATCGATAAGAAATTCAGCTTTGGATTGTGATTTCCAAAATGAGCAGTATTACCTCCTGGGGTAGTAGAAAGATCCAGGATCCGGCGAGGGAAAGGAAACGGTTATTTAAAAAAAAGAGCGTCATAGAGGCGGCATTAGAACCCAAATATAAGTTACTTACACTTAAGAAACATTTGAACATGAATCGCCATACGCCATTCATATCAAAGAAAAATCTAGCTTTGTAGGTGTAACGCTATGGCCACTGATCTTGTTCCGCTGATATCTTCTCTAATAACATCAAAGAAAAGCCGAAATAAATATATAACGTATTTGTTTGGTTGGATTGATGTGAGTTTGTGACCCTGGGTTTCACGCTTTTGCGATCGTCAGACAAACTGATTCATTTATTTTTAAATTTTGCATTTATGTAGATTGCATGTATTGGTGTTATTATGGAAGTGGGGGGAATCGTCGTCGTGATGTCATCGTGCCAACGCAAACATAGATGCATATCCGTACACCCGTTGAGGTCACAAAGTCATATCAATCCAACCAAATATGTGAGCTCTATCACTGATATTGAGCGCTTTCTAATAAGTATCGCGCATATAATATATATAAATAATAATATATAATATACACACACACACATATATATATATATATATATATATATATATATATATATATAAACAATTTTATATATATATAACGTATGTGTGTGTTTACAGCTTAATTGTCGTTTCGAATTTTTAGTATACCAACAAAGAAATGTCTTCATATTGATCTCGAGGGTGGACATTAGAGATGAAGTCTTGGAGACAAAGGAATTACAGAAGGAATTGGTCTTGAAGAACAACTTTGCATTCAAAACCAGCTTGATATCTTGCCAGAGAAACACTCACTGCTACATCGGCTGAGGCCCAAACGCTAATGACCCCTTATATATACTTTTTATCACTTATCTTTAATGGAGGTCATGATGTAATCCTGTTTTTTGGTTAAGTCAGTTGTACACCCATTATCCATTATCGATCAGAGCGGTCGTTGTTCCAGCCAAGGTAAAAACCAAATTTTTGAATGCTAGTCTTCAATGCAGGCAGACCTTTTAGGAAAAAATAAAAACGTAAAATAATCTTAAATATACATACCCTTGTACCAATGTAAGCTAAACATGGTAAATATCAATACGTCTTTGAGAATGTCTTATAATTGATGGGATTATTCTATTTGGGGTCGGTGTTCTTCAAAATAACGTGGGCCTCCATGTTTTAATTAGACGCCACTTGGATAGAACTATCAGACAATCTATAGAATTCCCTTTTGTTAAATAGATAGTTCGCTTTCCATTCAAGAAAAAAGATAGCCCTAATAAAAATGGTGAGGAAAACACAGAGTTTCACCAATTCTAACACTTTCTACTTCAAATATGGACATAAAATTATTTATTTATAGACAAAAGTGAAAAGCAAAATTCTACAGAAAATTCTTTTTCACTTTACATTTAAGATTACTTAGAATTTATGGGGGAAATGCTTGAATAGGTAAAATACTCTCTCATTGCTTTTCGTATAACAAACCCTAGTCTGCCTGTCTGTCTGTCTGTCTGTCTGTCTGTCTGTCTCTCTCTCTCTCTCTCTCTCTCTCTCTCGATAGATAGATAGATAGATAGATAGATAGATAGATAGATAGATAGATAGATAGATATTCTTTGCTAACGATTTCTCGCACTTCTCGCTTGTGGAATTCTCTTCCGGCTCCTTGATTTCGAGCCAACTTTGATCTTAAAAAAATTAAATGCAATGTCAATCGTTATCCCCTATCCTCTTAAATTTCCATCTTTTATTGTTTTTGTTCTTCAATGATGTTTTTCTTTTTTTTCTTATTCTTTCACACACAGTAACCTCTTGTATCTTAGTAGTTTTATTGCCTATATATATATATATTTATATATATATATATATGTGTGTGATAGAAGAGAGCTATGGTACAAAGATTTATTAGCCCATTTGCATTTCCCCCTTTCTGGGCATTATCATATCCGTGATACATCGTACTCCACGGGCAGAATGGAATCGCTGAAAGGAAAAGGAATGTCAATCATGAATTGTTCTCAGAGAGACTTTTATACTACAAACAAGCCCAAATCTATATATACGTGTCTACAATTGTCCCACGCAGAGAATAATATATCACATATATCTAGCAGAGCCTAAGGAGAAACAAAAAGGAAGGGTCTTACATATAATATGGAGATACTCCTGTATCTGGAGAGGCAGTGTTTAGGACTCCGGTTTCAAACGGACCGGATTCATCTATGTCCCAGGCAATGACATATTTCACAAACGAAAAACAGCGAGTATTCGGTTTTCCCAAATTGAGGAAAGCGAGCTGGAGTTTCATTCTGTATATGGAAAAGATATGTTCCCAAAAGGAAACGGTACCATGGACTTGTAGGCTGCACCGGAGACACATTTAACCTCTGTCCGAGCCATGAGAGCCCGGGCTAAAGAAAGCAACCTTACAGTTTAGCTGCTGAAAACAAAACTGAATTTTACTACCGATTTCGTCACTATATGAAGTGACGTCACTAGGCGGTCCATCACGTGACTTTTTTTCTCTACCAAAGAGAGATAAGCGCCTATTGTATCCTTTTATATATTCTTTCAATACATGATTTTTGTTGCTCTCATTCGTTCTTCTCTTTCTTTCATTCTTTTGCCTACACTTATTTTTTATCATTCTTTCATTCGTCCTCTCTCGCTTTTTCATTCTTTATTTCCCTATTTTATGCTTCCTCCTCTTCACTTTTGTTTTAATTCTCTCTTTCTCTTCTTCTTTCTTTCTTTCTTTCTTTCTTTCTTTTCTTCTCTCTTCTAATCTCATTTTTTCCTTTTCTCGCTCCTTTCATTCTTTCTCCTACTCCTCTCTTTCACTCTCTATTTTTATTTCTCTCTTTCATTCCATCTCTCTTTTTTACTCATTTTCTATTTCCTTTTTCTCATACTCACTCTTTAAATTTCTCTCTCTCTCTCTCTCTCTCTCTCTCTCTCTCTCTCTCTCTCTCTCTCTCTCTCTCACATTCATTCTTTGTCACCACATTTTTATTCCTTCGTCTACTTCTTTCATTTTATTCTCTCTCTCTCTCTTTCTCTCTCTGTCTCTCTGTCTCTCTCTCTCTCTCTCTCTCTCTCTCTCTCTCTCTCTTATTTATTCTTCTAGGTTTCTTTCTTTTTTTCTTTTCTCAATGTCATTCTCTCTTTAACTCCCTCTTTCCTTTTTCCTCTCTTCTCTCTCTCTCTCTCTCTGAAACATTGTTTCCCCTCCTCCCTTTATTTAAATTATTTCTCTTTCCCTAATTCTCTCTCTGTATCTCTTTCATTTTCTCTTCTCTATGATACATTTTTCTCTTTCTCTCTCTCACATTTTCTTCCTTCACCATTTTCTTTCTTTCTCCGACTCCCTCTCTAATCCTTTATCTTTCTCCTCCCCTTCTCAACCTCTTTCATACCTCCATTTTATTTATCCTTAACTTGCGTAACTTGTTTTCGTCTGCAACAGTAAATATTTCATCCTGTGGGTTTCCGTTGAATTTCAAATTTTCCAGGAATTTGATTTTTTTTCTATTCTCTAGAGAAGCTTCTCATTTCGCTTATTCTTTGAATTTACAATGATCAATATTATAAATTCTATGCTTTTTTTAAGCGTAGCATAGTTTGGCACACGGGCAACATTTTGTGACGATTGCTAAATGAATGCTTTTTTAAGACAGCCATTTACAATGTTTTATTATTTAGATTCTCGTCGTATAAAATCTGCTTTTGTTGTGATATTCGTTAAAAATTAAATTGGCGAACATTATGCTGAAGGCTATTTATTTCCTAAAATAAATGCCACTTCTCTGTGATTACGGGTAATTGTGACTACGTTAGGTCCTCAGGTCAGTTGATGAGGCATCATGTGTTTGCCTAAAGTTATGACTTGCACTGAAATATGTACAGTTTTGTTTACGGGGAGTGGGGACCTAAAAATAACGATATTTACAGTATGAAAAACTATTTACAAGAATTAAACAAATAAAAACCTGCACAATACTTGCGGCAGGAATATCAGATCTTTAGACGAAAATAATGCAGGATTGAATAAATAAAGAACTCTTCATTGACTAGCAGCCATGCAATGTAATCAGACACTATGACTATTACGCAATATACACCGACTAGAAAAGTGACACGTTCGAAATAAAAGATGGAGAAAAATATCAAGGTAAATGAAAAAATTTTATTTTGCAACTTTTATTTATATACAGAACTAAAGTGAAGGAAAATATCGTTAACTTTTCAAATTATAAATCTTGACGCTAACTGTTTAAGGAAAGGTAAACTATGGAAGCCGTTAAAAAATATGATTTATTCCCTAATAAAAGACAGCGATTAAATGTTAATGTTGCGGTTGAATATGTATTTATTTTATTTTTATTTTTTAATGTAATTATTATTCATTATCTTAATTTTATTATGTTTAATTATTTATGTATTAATTATTTTTAATATTTAAAGGTATTGAGTTAACCAATTTCTTTAAATTTTAAAAAATGTTTATGGTCATATATGTTGGCCTGAGAGAGGAGTAGTTTCTTTAATGAGAGTGACATTGGAAAAACTCAAGTGTGTAAATTAGCATTTTGACAAGAACCGATAATTGCGCTCTCAAGAACTTTTCGTCTAATTATCTTCTCTTTTAATAAGTATAGCATTCTTAAGATCGAAGTTTTGATTTTATTTATATATATATATTTTATATATATATATATATATATATATATATATATATATATATATATATATATATGGGGAGGGTAGCAACAACTGATCTGACAAAGATGTGTTTGATAAATATAGCGGTGTTTATAATACTGCTTTAAAAAATAGTGGCTACACTTACGCTGAAATCAAGTATAGAAAATATGATAATACTGATGTAAGGAAAAGAAATAGGAATAGGAAAATCATTTGGTACAAACTCTCATTTAACCAATTGGTCAGTTCTAAGTTCTTCCATTTAATTAACATTTTCCTAAAAGTAACCCTCTTAGTAAAATATTTAACAGAAACACACTAAAACAAAGTTATACCTGCATCAAGATTCTTGAGATTATAAAGAAACACAATAATAACATTTTAAACTAATTTAAAAATGTGAACAATAATGCACATTCCAAGATAAATACTGTTGATAATATTAACCAGTATAATTGCAGGAATTCTAACGAATGCCCGTTACGAAGCAGATGTTTAACCAACTCTCTTGTTTATCTAAGTACTATTTCTACAATAGAGAACTCGACTGTTGGAAAAATTTTAAAATTCTTTTAAGATTAGTTGGTACCAACATATCTTATCCTTCACGAATAATATTTATAAACATAGTACATACCTTTCTAAATATTTTTGGAATTAAAAAATGTTAATGAAAGTCCAAATGGAAAATGGAAAACTTTAAAAAAAGCTAGTACATGTAAATGTTAAATGAACCCTGTCATCTATGCTTGCATGAAAATTAGAAATTAGCAGATCCTCTGATAGAAATTCCTTATTAAACTAAAGAAGTGAGTGCCTTAAACCTTACAATATGTTTAAACTTTTAATTTCTTATAGTAATAATCAGATGAACTGAGGTGTCCCTTATATGGCTTACTATTTTATGATGCTCTTTACTTAACGGTTGCATATTAATTTTCCCAATATGTTTTGTATTTATGATCTTTTTTTTTAATTATTTTTTTCAAACAGTTAAGATATTTATCAGTTTCTTAAAGGGGCCTTTTATTTATCAACTAAAACTTTATGCAGGCATCTGACCGAGCGTGTAATTAGTTAACATTATGTTATCTCTTTCGCTTTTACTTCTCAGGAAAGTTGAACGCCCGGCTTCTATACATCTTACGAAAAAATGTAACCATTTGTATCTGCCAATAATGAAATTGTCTAGAATTTATATTCAAACTCTGTGTTATGACCTATATAATAAAAAAAAAAATTTTCGGTGAGTTTGAATTTAGCGTATGTCACATTCGATTGGTTAATCACGGTAGAGCTCACAACCCTGTTTGTAATTCTTTCGGGAAAAAAGAGGAAGTATTCTGATTTTTGAAATTAAAATAATCGTTTATTCCCAAGTAGACATTGGAGACATAGTTTTAATGTTGAAACATAATGGTAATTGTGTAGCGATTTTTAACATGTTTTTGTTTGAATATACTAAAATAAATAATATTAGGTCTACTTTATATTGAATCCTCTTTATTTTAAATTAAATGTTACGGATAGTAGAATTATTCTTCATTTGTTCTCATTTTTATATATATATATATATATATATATATATATATATATACTGCATACCAAATTATTATCGAGATAACTTTTTTCTAATATTTCAAAAACCGTCAAATCAATTCACACAAAATTATCACACAATGGCGCCAGTTTGTTTACATTGCGCAGATCAGTACGGAAATTTCAGTGATTACGCAGATCAGTGTTACCAACATTGTGTGAAAATTTTGTGTGAATTGATTGGACGGTTTTTGAAATATTAGAAAAAAGTTATCTCGATAATAATTTGGCACGCAGTGTATATATTCGTGAGTATGTAATCAGGAATAGACTTAAAAATGACTGAGATGATACTAGATACTTGAAATAAAACGGAACAAACATGCAGTTCCGTCAGATTATCTACACATTTGTATTGAATGTACATTTTTTTCGAAAACATAATAAAAAATTAAATAGAATGACATTACCCGTTGAATTTAACAATAGTGACAGATAGATAGATAGATAGATAGATAGATAGATAGATAGATAGATAGATTCAAAGAGACTGAGATGGAGCGAGAGAAGTAGATAGATAGATAGATAGATAGATAGATAGATAGATAGATAGATAGATAGATAGATAGATAGAAAGAGACTGAGATGGGGCGAGAGAAGTAGATAGATAGATAGATAGATAGATAGATAGATAGACAGATATGAAATGAGATAGAGAGATAGATAGATAGATAGATAGATAGATAGATAGATAGATAGATAGAAAGAAAGAGACTGAGATGGGGCGAGAGAAGTAGATAGATAGATAGATAGATAGATAGATAGATAGATAGATAGATAGATAGATATGAACAATAGAAATAGATAGATAGATAGATAGATAGATAGATAGATATGAACAGACTGAAATAGATATAGATAGATAGAAGAGAGATAGATAGATGGATGCGAAGAGACTGAGATGGACTAGATAGATAGATAGA